>JAXDDW010000104.1:135000-392500 GCA_034670385.1 Hoplostethus mediterraneus
GTGTGTGTGTGTGTGTGTGTGTGTGCGTGTGTGCGCACGAGAGTGTGTGTATCTGCGTTTGTGTCGTCATGCATAAACATGTAGTTAGGACTGTCATCCTGCTTGTAGTTGCATGCTGCAAACAATGTGGTGTGTGTGTGTGTGTGTGTGTGTGTGTGTGTGTGTGTGTGTGTGTGTGTGTGTGTGTGTGTGTGTGTGTGTGTGTGTGTGTGTGTGTGAGTGTGTGTGTGTGAGTGTGTGGGGTGTGTGTGTGTGTGTGTGAGTGTGTGTGTGTGTGTGTGTGTGTGTGTGTGTTAGCAGAGGGTCCGCCACCGCCCAGGAGAAGTGACATTTCATTTCTTGGCCGTTGAGGCAAAACAGAAAGAAGAGTGTTGCCTTGGCAACGGCGAGTCACTGTGCGGTAAAGAGTGTGGTGGCGCTGCGATACAACCTCAGGGTGGAGGGGGGGGGGGGGGTGTTATCTCTAAAGATGGGGGTAATTCACTGGACACACACACACACACACACACACACACACACACACACACACACACACAGAACGAGTGCAGCTCTTCTTCATGATGGTGTCTGCTGACCCCGCTGGTCTGGGATCAGATCCTACCAGAACCTGCTCCAGTCCGTCTGTCTGAAGAGAAACACCGAGGGGAGGCTGGAGACCGGCCGCTCTCCTTCAGACTACACAGAAATAGAATCCAGAAGGAGGTTCTACTTGTTCTACTTACACACACACACACACACACACACACACACACACACACACAGAATCAGAAGCTTGGAATGAAAGTAAGTTTGACTTGGTGGATTACTCACCAAGGTCACACTAAACACACTGTTGTTGTAAAAGTAGTTCATGGAAAAACAGTGAAATACAGTGAACACGTCTCAGAGACTGTCTGGGGAGCGTTGAGTGTTGAGTGTTCAGTGTCCGCTCTGCAATAAAAGACAGGTCATAAATAGTCTAAATTCAATATTTTTTAGCCTAAAATATCACAAGATATGACGGTGATAGAGTTACCAGTTGTTAGTAGTAGTAGTAGTAGTAGTAGTCAGTAGTCAGTAGTAGTACTATCTGTTGTCTATACCTGTAATATTTGATCCAATAAAAAAGGCAGTTGTATGAATTTGAGCAGTAAACAAAGTTCTCGACCCGCCGAGAGACACGACGGCCGGTCTCTTCTGATTGGTTGTTCCGGTCTGTCCTGAGATCAATAACGGACTGGAGGTTTCTCTGGTCTCTGCTGGACTCGTGTCGACGTGTCGGTCTCTGCTGGACTCGTGTCGACGTGTCGGTCTCTGCTGGACTCGTGTTGGTCCTCGTGCCGACGTGTCGGTCTCTGCTGGACTCGTGTCGACATGTCGGTCCTCGTGTCGACGTGTCGGTCCTCATGCCGACGTGTCGGTCTCTGCTGGACTCGTGTTGACATGTCGGTCCTCATGCCGACGTGTCGGTCTCTGCTGGACTCGTGCTGACGTGTCGGTCTCTGCTGGACTCGTGTCGACGTGTCGAGGTTGTAGAGGATGTTGACGGGATGCTAAGCTGGTGACTCACAGCCGGCTGAACCCTGACAGCCGCCAGACACTTAGTCTAATGGCACATAACTCCCTGCTGTCACCGTCGGCCTCTCTGATGCACGTGCACGTGCATTCAAATGCATGTGCACGTGCATTCAGATGCACGTGCACATGCATTTCCGTGTGCGCCCGTCTCCGTCTGCAGCTGGACGGAGCCGTCGGTTAGTGGAGCGTGAGAGTGTGTGTGGAAGGGAGGAAGGGATCATTCAAGAGTGAGAGTGATTGTATGCCTCTGTGTGTGTGTGTGTGTGTGTGTGTGTGTGTGTGTGTGTGTGTGTGCGTGTGCGCTCATCTGTTAGCAGAAATGCTGAAGTATCTATCAGACAGGAAAAGTGGGTCTGTGAGAAGGTCAACGCTCAGCGGCTGACGCTAAAACATTTGTCTTACACGCTTTGATGAATGAGTGTGTGTGTGTGTGTGTGTGTGTGTGTGTGTGTGTGTGTGTGTGTGTGTGTGTGTGTGTGTGTGTGTGTTTTGGCTTATCATTTCATCATCACTTCCATTTTGGCTTTGCGCCAGCTTGCTGAAGAAGTGGAAGGCGTGTATTCAGCTTTGAGTTGACGGTCTGAGTTTCTCTCTTTCTCTCTTTTTATTTAAATTCTCTCAGTTTTTCTCTCAAAGTTGTTGTGAGTTTTCAAACGGGTCCTCAGTTGGAGTCCAGTCTATATAGCGTATATTCACAGATGTTCTAGTTTTGCTTGTACAGAAGAAATGGACTCGTAACCCATCGTGACTCAACAGGCCTGCAGCAACTGATAATGTAGTAAAGGGACAAAATGTCATAAATGTCCAAATGGGCTGAAAATGAATTAAAAACTGTTTAATGTAATAAATTAACAATTTAATAACATCTGATATTGTAATACTTTCAAAATCAAAGTTACTCTTGTAATCAAATAATTTCTGCTTCTAAGTAAAAAACTAATATTTTCTGGCAATTTATTAAACTATTTATTTATTGATTTATTTATTAAACTTTAACATGTTTTCTTCTATTTTGACCAATTATTACATTATCCGTCATTCAAATGAACAAATATTTTCATAATATTTATAATTCTTCACTTTTCTCGTATTGCACAAATCTCACATCACGTCTGTTTCTGCATCGTGGTTTTCTGTGACGTTTCCGCCCGTCGACCCAAAACCAGGGGGGGGGGGGGGGGGAGTCTCCCTCTGCTGTCACCGCTCCAACATGGTGGCCTCGTAACAATCCCCTCCTAACGCGCCTCGACAACCCTGACAGAAGTGTAGATCGGGGGGGCGGAAGTCTGAACATGAAGGCGTAACGCACTCGGGTGCAAACTCCTCCGAGACACCGGTGCGATGACGAGCCGAGGATGCTTTCCTTTTGACCCAGCCTGCTGCCGGTAGTCTGCCGGTTGGGAATACGCTCACATCCTCTGAAAGTTTCACATTTTTACTCGACTTTCCGATTGAGCTGCAGGTGTAGTACAGGCAGGTAGCACGGAGCTGTGACTTGTCAGATAACTCCAGGATGACGATGAAAGTTTCCCATGATTCCATCTGTCTGGCTCGCTCCAAACTTTTGGCTCGCCTGGAAAAACTCTCGTTCAGAATCAGTAGAATAGAAATCTAAAGAGTTTTGTTCCAAAATGATTCAACCAGTTGAAGTTTAAAGGGTTCAAATGTATTTCCTGACCATCCTCCCTCTCTCTCCCCCTCTCTCTCCCCCTTTCTCTCCCCCCCCCCGGTCTAGACTCGGTGAGGGGCATCCCCATGCCCGGCGGGATGAACGGAAGTGGTGTGGGTGGTTCGGTTCCCACCAGCCTCAGCGGGCAGCAGCTGGCCTCTGCCATCCCCTCGCCTACCGCCGGCAAGTCCTGGCGCAGCAAGTCCATGAACCTCAAGCACAGCGCCACCTCGTCCATGCTGGCCAGCCCCACGCGCTCGCCCTCGCCCACCCCCCCCGCCCCCGGCCTCCGACCGGCTCCGCCCGCCCGGCGGCGAGGGGGCCAAGGCGGGGTCGGCCGCCGGGGCGGGAGCGCCGCCCCAGAGATCCATGCTGGAGAAGTTCCGTCTGATCAACCCCCGCTCGGCCTCGCGCACCTCGCCGTCGGTGGCGGAGATGGCCCTGCAGGAGGAGGACGACCTGTCGGAGTACGGCGAGGACGGGCTGACCCCGCCCGGGTCGGCGTGCGGCAGCGGCGCCGCGGCAAAACAAACGTCCGCCAAAACCGCTGCGCCGGGCAAGACCTCCTCTTCCTCCTCGCCCTCCTCCTCCTCTTCCAAGGCCAACAGCAACAAGCCCCTGGCCCAGCACAAAGACAAGGAGGACCGGAGCAGGTCCGGCAAAGCCCCCAAGGCCGGCTCCCCTCCCAAAGAGGAGCGCGAGCCCCCGGCCGACTCCAAGAAGACCTCCAAGATCGCCAGCCTGATCCCCAAGGGAGGGAAGCCCTCGTCGGGGAAGAAAGACGGCGCTGCCACCCCGGCCTCCAGCGGCATCCCCAAGCCAGGACTCAAAGCTCCCTCCACTGCAACGGCCAAACCCCAGACCCAGACCCAGACCCAGACCCAGTCCCAGTCCCAGTCCCAGTCCCAGACCCAGACCCAGACCCAGACCCAGACCAACCTCAACACCAGTGGTAACCTGCGGGGAGGCGAGGGAGAGAAGGCCAAGCTCACCAAAGGGGGGCAGGGCGGGAGCTTCTACATGCAGCGCTCCCTGGGGAGCCTGGAGGGCAAGCGGGCCAGCATGACCTCCTCCACCAGCACCTCCGCCCTGTCCGGGTCCAGCGGCATCATGGGAGGAGGAGGAGGAGGAGGAGGAGGAGGAGGAGGAGCGCTAGGAGGGAACGGAGTCGTGCAGCTCCCTCAGCAGCAGCAGCACAACCACCCCAATACTGCCACCGTGGCCCCCTTCATGTACAGGTGAGACGAGTGTGTGTGTGTGTGTGTGTGTGTGTGTGTACTACCATCCACTGGACACAGATGCATTGTGGGAGCAGGACACCAATGATGCTGAATCTCTCTCTCTCTCTCTCTCACACACACACACCAACACACACACACCAACACACCCCAACACACACAACAACCCTTTCCTAACAGCTCTGACAGAGAGGCCCATGTGTTGACCCTGTTTCTCAAAGACATACCTGCACGCACACACACACACACGCACACACACACGCGCACACACACAAACACACACACACACACACACACACACAAATGCACTCCCACTGATCAGCTGTGCTCCTCACACTCGCCCCCACGTCTCCTCCACCGCTCCATCTCGTCATTAAAGAACAGATTAACATCCAGCGCCTGCTGGTTGCCGGTTGCCAGTTGCCGGTTGCCAAAGCCTATTATTAAACCGTCTGTGTGTCATGTTTGATGTGAGGATCCAGACGCCGGTGGTATCCGGGAGCCCGTTCACCGCTCCCGTTCACCCGCCTCCTCCAGGGTGTCGGTAAATCTGCCCTACAGGGCGGAGAGGTAAACCAGAGGAAGGAAATGCTAATGCTCAACATGGAGGAAGGAGAGAGAGAGAGAGAGAGAGAGAGAGAGAGAGAGAGATCCCTGGGATGCTTTTGTCCTTTGAGAGAAAGAGAGTTAGGAATCCCATTAAACAAGGCCTAATCTCTCTCTCTCTCTCTCTCTCTCTCTCTCTCTCTCTCTCTCTCTCTCTCTCTCTCTCTCTCTCTCTCTCTCTCCTTCCTCCATGTTGAGCATTAGCATTTCCTTAATCCCACGTTCTCTACCCGTTTAGCGAGGGAACCGTTGCCGTCCATCATCCCTGAGCAGGTCGAGCGACTCGGGCTGCAACAGAATAGTGGCACCTCTGATCCGGGGCCCCTAACCCTGAATACTGAGTCACCCCTCTTCCTCCTCCCCTGTGTAGGTAGTTGGCAGGCTGACCTCCCTCCTCCTCCTCCTCCTCCTCCTCCTCCTCCTCCTCCTCTTCTCCTGCTATAAATATTGTCAGCAGGGTGACGTAGTTGACGCCATCAGCAGCCGGCACTTAGCAGGCCGGCCCCCCGCGGTGCTGCAATTTACCACCATGTTAGGGCCAATTAGGGATCTTTGTCTCTCTCTCTCTCTCTCTCTCTCTCTCTCTCTCTCTCTCTCTCTCTCTCTCTCTCTCTCTCTCTCTCCCTCTCTCTCTCTCTCTCTCTCTCTCTCGCCCTCCACCCACTTCATCTTTTTGTCTCTCTGCCAAGCTGTATAGACCAGTGTGGTTGTACACTGTAAAAAAACAAAACAAAAGTGAATAAACAGTGAAAGGTTTGGCAGCACAGGTTGCCAAACATAAACCATTAAATTGCAGTGCAGGTTGTTAGTTGCATTCACGTTCTTTAGATCCAAACATGAAACTGACAGCGAGGTTTAAAATATTGAAAACAGTTTTAATCCTTTTTCAAGCACTCGTTTCATTTTCCTCACAGGGAGGCTGGAGCCTATCCCAGCATGCACTGGGCCGAAGGTCACCAGTCAGACAGACACTCACATCCATCTCACATCCATACCATGTTCTGGGAAAAACATTTTTATAGGACATCGTCTGTTTTGTGCATTTTTTACAGTGTAGAGCTGCTCAGCATCCATTCTGGTCTGCTGCAGTTTGCTGTGTCACTGTGGTGTTCCTCACTGTGGTGTTCCTCACTGTGGTGTTCCTCACTGTGGTGTTCTTCACTGTGGTGTCCCTCACTGTGGTGTTCCTCACTGTGGTGTTCCTCACTGTGGTGTCCCTCACTGTGGTGTCCCTCACTGTGGTGTCCCTCACTGTGGTGTTCCTCACTGTGGTGTTCCTCACTGTGGTGTTCTTCACTGTGGTGTTCCTCACTGTGGTGTCCTTCACTGTGGTGTCCTTCACTGTGGTGTTCCTCACTGTGGTGTTCTTCACTGTGGTGTTCTTCACTGTGGTGTTCCTCACTGCTCTCCCCAGAGATCACCTGTCAATCAAACAGTGTGTCCAGTACTGTGACGTCTTCCTCCTTGGATTTCCTGTTGATGGAGTTTGAGTTCCTGTAGGTGGCGCTCTTTTCTTTGTCTGTTCAGCCACGGTGGCTATCGCTGCTCATGCTAACTACCCAGTTCTTCTTCTGTTGAAACGTAAAACGCATCACTTCCTGTCTCCAGAGGATTTCTCCCGGTAAAGACCTACCTGACACCGGGTGTTGAGAGCAGCAGATGGAGAAGCTTCATGATGGTTGAGGTTGATGATGTTGAGTTGATTGTCTCTCCCAGTATTTTATATCACATATATATGAAGTTTTCCTCAACAATGTTTTATCTGTTAGGAGTCAGTCTCCGTGTCTCTGAGGCTCCGCGGGGGTTGGAGGGAGTTTGGGGAAGGAAACTCTCTCGTGAGTCTCTGGCTCACGTTGCCGTCGCGTTGGGAAGCCAATTTTTATCTGCAGCTCTGCAGGTGGTGGGGGTGTTAGTGTGTGTGTGTGTGTGTGTGTGTGTGTGTGTGTGTGGGTGGGGGGGATGCATGCTTGCTAGTGTGTGTGTTCAACTGTCTGTCTGTCTGTGCCTGGGTGTGTATTTCACTGTGTGACTATCTCACTGTGTGTATGTGTGTATATTTGTTAGCGTGTTTTAGTGTGTGTGTCACTTGGTTTCAGTGTGTGTGTGTGTGTGTGTGTGTGTGTGTGTGTGTGTGTTAGTTTGTGTGTTTACCAAAGTGTGTGTGTGTGCAGACAAGCTTTCTTTTGTTTCACTCTGTGTGTGTTTGTGTGCCTGCTCATGTGCTTGTCTGTGTTTTTCACTGTGTGTGTGTGCATGTGTGTGTGTCATAGTGTGTTTTACTGTGTGTGTCTGTGTGTGTGTGTGTGTGTGTGTGTGTGTAGGGGAGTTATCTCTCACAAGGTGTACAGGGCTGCCTGTCTAACCTTGTTGCTCTGGACCAATCAGCACACAGCGGAGCGTGATGCGGTTCAGGCTCGATAAAGGAAGACAAACACACGCACACACACACACACACACACACACACACACACACACAAAGAGGCACTCGAGCATTAATCCTCACATTCATCCGAGGCTCCCTCCCCCCTCCTCCCCCCTCCTCCCCCCCGTTGAGACGTCCATCTGTTGAATATGAGACCAGAACAGAACTCAGGGATTCAGACTTCCTTCTTTAAAACCACAGAAACACACAGACGGACGCCTCAGGGAGTGACCCTGAACGCATCGTCTCTACCTGTAAACACTGACACAATCAGGTCATCATCAATAAGGAGTATCGGACCTTGTAAATTAGACGAGATTAAGATGCTTTCAAGTAAATGGATCCCGTATTGATCCACCGCTCCATCACAGCTGAACTATCAACATGGAGTAAAACTCTTCAAACCAGCAACACCGCCCTCCGGTCTGATCCACATCGCTGTCATCCGCCTGCTGTGATGGAGCCAGCAGGGGGGTGGGTGTGGTGTTCAAGGGCACTGGCACCGGCAGGCTGGCTGTTTCCACGGATCAAACCTCAAATCTGTCAGTTACTACAGTCTTTAAACGCATCGCCGCCGGCGCGGGTTCTCCCAGCGGCTCCAACGGGAGCAGATTCTTCAATATGTGGAAATAAAGCTTTGGTGTTTTTTGTCGCTACGCACAAATGTAAACAAAAGCTGAACTGAAACGAACCACAAACTACAGCCAGGCACTTTATCACGGGTTACAATTACACAACTTGACATTTTGAATATATATACAGGCCTTTTTTCACCTGAGCATCATGACATCATCATGTGGATTTCATGATTTACACCAGAAAACAACCATATCAACTCTAATGATCATTGTTTCAATGTTACACGAGGATGAACGTGCATCGGCCACTGAGGATTCAATGTTGCTGATTTTTGAGCTTGGACTCTTCCATTGAACGCAACGCAGCAGTGGAGCCTTTGTCTTTGAAGCGTTCCCCGATGGTCGTAGTGCACGTGACCGTAACCACCGGTAACAACTGTGTTGTTGTTTGTCCCCCCAGGACATTCTCGGAGAATGACTGCACCATGGTGGTGCCGGCGGACCCCTGCCTCAGCCCCACCAAGGGAGAACTGGTCTACAGCAAGACAGCCAAGCAGTGCCTGGAGGAGATATCAGGTGGGTCCACACACACACACACACACACACACACACACATCCATACAGTGTGTGGACACGCTGTTGTTTAGGTGGACTGGGTTCAGGTTAGGTGGACTGGGATCAGGTTAGGTGGACTGGGATCAGGTTAGGTGGACTGGGATCAGGTTAGGTGGACTGGGTTCAGGTTAGGTGGACTGGGATCAGGTTAGGTGGACTGGGATCAGGTTAGGTGGACTGGGATCAGGTTAGGTGGACTGGGATCAGGTTAGGTGGACTGGGATCAGGTTAGGTGGACTGGGTTCAGGTTAGGTGGACTGGGATCAGGTTAGGTGGACTGGGATCAGGTTAGGTGGACTGGGTTCAGGTTAGGTGGACTGGGATCAGGTTAGGTGGACTGGGATCAGGTTAGGTGGACTGGGATCAGGTTAGGTGGACTGGGTTCAGGTTAGGTGGACTGGGATCAGGTTAGGTGGACTGGGATCAGGTTAGGTGGACTGCTGCCAAGAGCCTGACTGACGCTCTGTCTTCTTCTTCTGCATTTAATGAATCCAGTCTGCACATTTGCACCCGTTTCATCTGTCAGAACATTTGATGAAAGAATGGAACATTTATGAAAGTCAGTATTGTAAAGATATCGGTATCGGTAGTGATGTTTGATGCCGTGTGTGTGGGTACACGGTACACGGTACATGGTACACGGTACACGGTACACGGTATCTGTTCCTTCCTCGTCTGAACTTCCTGTAAATTGTTAGCATCTGTTAACTGTCATATACAGATGTAGTATTAATTAGTATTAATTATTAAGATCAAGAGATTACACTGAGATTAAGTTGTGAAAGACAATTTGAGTCTACTACTACTACTACTACTACTACTACAGTACTGAGAGATGTTTTTTTTCATCTAAATTTGGTGTTAGATGTTTACACTGCATCAGTGTTTTACATTATTGATCTTTATAGTATTTTTTTATATATATATTTATATATATATATTTATTTTTAAAAGCATCTTCGCTGTACAGATTTGTTTTTCATGCCCTCGAGACTTTTGCACAGACTAGTGCTGCAGTGGCTGCTGCAGTGCTGGTGAAGGATAGCTGCAGCACAGATGCAGGATGGGAGACCTTTTTGATGGCTACTACTGTGTGTGTGTGTGTGTGTGTGTGTGTGTGTGTGTGTGTGTGTGTGTGTGTGTGTGTGTGTGTGTGTGTGTGTGTGGTGTGTACCGGGGGATCCCTGTACGACGCTGGTGTGGTAAAAGGTCAGCGTTGACAGGCGGACACAGGTGGCTCTTTGTTTACGTCCTCGCAGGCTCCCCCCCATTACGCTCCCTGCCCCGCATCATGTGACCAGTCATGTGACCAGTCATGGGGCAGGTCATGTGACCAGTCATGGGGCAGGTCATCAGTACAGACAGTCACCAGAAGGTTTTTACTGTTTCATCTCACATATTCCAGTTGGGGGATATTTTTCCCCAAAGCTCCTCCCAGTGCCGTGCATGATCCACCGTCAGGGGAGTGGAGCTCCTAACCATGCCAGTGTTGGGACCTCGCTCTACCCATTGAGCATCACAGGACCATGAAGGCATCGTAAAGAGTTTCAAGCCTTGAGGCAACAGAAAAAATGTGCAAAGGTGGTGTTGGTTGTGGAGGCAGGAGGTGGGATCGTCCCTTAGAGTTTCCACACCGTGTATTTGAGTTGAAGGTCCCGTTGAGCCGTTAGCGCTCCGTCTGTCTTCATTGTCCTTTAATTATACCGTTGTACATCTGTGCAGAGAGAGTTCAGCATCTGGGACAGGCGGCCAGAAGTCGCTAACCATAGAATCTGACCACAAGCTTATATTCCCGACAAGGAGCGGGAGGTCAAACCAACACACCATCACAAGACACGCCGCCGGCAGGGAGAAACCCCGTGGTCTGGCTCGGACCTCACCTATTACAGATGGACCAAGATGCTGCACGTCCATTTTTGAGATTCGGCAGTGAGGGTCCGGTCTTGAGTTACCGACTATCTTACACAAATATCCAAAACCAAGACCATCAGTCATTTTGCAAGAGTGGGCTTCACTTCTATCTCCTTTTGGAATGAATCTCCTCAAAGGCAAAGAGATCTTCAGGTTCAGATAAAATAAGAACAGCACAGTGAACGGTCGGATGAGGAATAAGATATCAAGTTCAAAGTGAACGCAGAAGTCCGACGGTCCGACGGGCTGCAGAGCCCGGCGTGCACAAACAACAGTGTGATTACAGGTTTGGGGCTGTCAGGTCCACGATGACATTCCAGACATTTCGCCTCGGTTGTGGTTTTTCCCGAAGGCAGTCATTTGAAGGACCAAATTAGACTGCAGCAGCGACCGTTCTCTTTGTTCTGGATCCATTTCAAACACTTGTTGTCACATGTTTCATGGTCATTTTGCATCCTTCGTTTTCTGACTCTTTTTCTGAAACGGCTCTTTCAGAAGGAAACCCGAGCGCACCGCGAAGACCACATGACAAGCGCGCTCGTCTTACATGAGCCCGACGTCGGTAGTAACGATACCCAAACATCAAAGCGGCACAAATAGAAAATCATTTGTGCACTCGTCCATTCATGCATCCATTTGAAGACATTGTGATCTGCTATTTAAGAGTGTTGGGGTTTGTTTAATGGCTGCCGCTGCGTTTCCTCTGCAAGGAACTACTTCAACCGCTACCAATGCTAGCATGGTGCAGAACAGACGTTGCAAGTTCTCCAATGCGTTCTCCAGGCGTTCACACTGCGGGCGACACGATCAACACGTCGCAACACGTCATCGATAGCCAATCAGATTCCCACGCTTGCTTGTTTCCCTACCGATGTGATTTTGTTTCATGACCGACTGCAGGAATAAACGTCTCAAACACGACGCTCAGAGAACGGCTACATGCACCGTCGGCATCGGCGTCGTAGTTTTATTGACTTCCTTTGTTTATCGCTTTCTGGCTAGCTAGTGAAAGACGACGCCAAAGCAGCAGGGAAAAATATACAGGTTTTGCTCGTTCAGAACCAAGCGACGCATCGACCACGCGAACACCCGGCTAGCATCGCCTTCGCCTTCACGTCGCCGGGAAACCTGGATCGCGGCGTGCTCGACGGCGTTTCACAGCTGCAGCTAATAGCGGCGAGGCTAACAAAGCCTGTCTGGATGGATGTGAAGATGTTTGGTTTTAGGAGAAGCTGCAGGTTTTCTCCTCAACGCGGCTTTTAATTAAGCCGGGCCGCCGGTGCAGTGCAGCAGGGGCTGCAGGCTTACAGGTGCACTGTCCAAACAACTCACTGTCACACTGAGGTAGAGAGAGAAGAGATGAGAGAAAAGAAAGGAGGAGGAGGAGGAGGAGGAGGGTGGGAAATTGAAGGATAAACGGAGAGAGAGAGAGAGCGAGCGAGCATTGCAGGCTGCATGCTGGAATGAGCAGACCCAGAGCGATGTGAGTCTGTTCGCCGGCTCCACCACCCGTTCATTCTCCGCTGTGAGGAGAGAGGGAAAAGAGCGAGAGAGATAAAGAGAGACATAGAGAGAGAGAGAGAGAGAGACGAGAGGAGGCGCGAGAAGTACACCGGCGAGGTGGTAATTAAAACAGAGACAGGAGGTGGAAGGGGAGAGAGAGAGAGAAAAAAAAAGAGATAGACGAGGGTGAATGGAAATAGACCCTCCTTTAATGGGGAAAAGATAAAGTGTTGAGCGCAGGAGAGAGAGAGCAAGAGAGAGCTTGTCAGCGAGGGAGAGAGAGAGAGATGTAGCGACTCGTTCATCCACGCCCCTGTGGTGAGGGAGGAGGAAGGAGCTGAGAAGACACAGAGAGAGAGAGAGAGGGAGAGAGAGGAGGAGAAGGCATGAAGACAGGAGGAGGAGGAAAACGAGTGTTTGTGCGTATGTCTGGCTCAACGTCTGACGGTGAGTACGGGCCGGTGCGAGGATGACGGATCTGGATTCTACCTGAGAGGGAGGTTTTGTCTCTGCCGGTTCCCTCCAGCCCTCTGAAGCCCGGACCTCCACCATCCTCCAGGTCCCTCGCTCCCCTCCAGCCAACATGTAAAAGCAAAAAAAGGCGGAACAGGTGGATCGACTCGCGAACGCAACACACACACACACAGTTCCCCAACGCCGAGTCACGGAGGAGGCGAGAGAGGAGGAGGGCGAGCGAACGATGAAGAGGGGAGCGGAGTTCTCGGTGTACCAGGGGGGCAGCCCGGCTCGGCGGCCCGCCCAGCCCCCCCCCCTCCTCCCCGACAACCTCAACCTGCGGATCAAGCAGCGCTCGCTCACCAACCTGACGCTGCTCGGCGACGGCGAGCATCGGGTCTACTCCTTCGAGCTGGACGAGCCGCCGCCGCGTCCTCCTCAGCCTCACCACTCGTCCTCGTCCTCCTCCACTTCCTGCCAGCGGGCGGGAGGCAGCCTGCAGGGGAGCCCCAGGAAGGAGGCGGGCCCCAGGGGCGGGGCGGCGCGGGGCACCAGGGCGCGATCCCTCTCCCTGTCACTCACCAAGATGCTCTCCCAGTCGGAGCACTCCCTCATCCCCGTGCCCTGGCGGTGCACGGCGGCGGGCGGGCGGGCGCAGCGGGCGTCGTACGGCGGCCACCCGCGGGTGCCGGCGGCGCCGACGCCGACGCCGAGGGAGGAGGCGGGAACGGACGAGGAGGGCAGCAGCGGGCGCTCGGACGAGGAGTCGGCGGCGGCGGCGGGCAAGGCCGGCGGGCCGCGGGGGAGCGGGGAGAGAGACGGGGGTTACTGGGCGGAGGAGGAGGCGTCGGAGGGAGGCGCCCGCGAGGGAGCGGCCCAGCTGGACAAGGAGGTGATCCTCACCATGCTGGGAGACCTGGAGCAGGTGCTGCACGCTCACCCGCGCCCACGTAAGTCGCAGCACGAACTCGCAACGAACTCGCGGTTCACCTGTTTTCGCAGTTTGTACGCTTTTAAGATCGGTTCCGGTTTCACGTCGCGTTGAGCTAACAGCTGTGGTTACGGGTCGGGTCGCGGTTAGACGACAAACATCTGCTGGAAATGAAAATGAAAACTCAGTGTAGAAACTTCCCGGCGTGAGTTCTTGTAAATGCAGTGCTGTGTTGTGGCTAGCCTCCAGCCTCCAGCCTCCAGCCTCCAGGACGACTGACAGCAGCTCTGACCAACTTCTTGGGAAGGTGAAATCCGGTGCAACCGTCGGTTCTGCGTCTGAAACCTGGCTTTGGTTTTTAGAGGACAGGAGGCCGATAAGACATTTCTGCGTTGAGTTGTGACAGCGGAGACGGTTGCTGTGACTCCACAGACAGAGCGAGGCGAGGCGAGAGCAGCGTAGCATTCCCTGAAGCAGGTTGAGGCACGATGCAGCACACGGCTAGAAACGCCTCGAGGTGCAGACGGCAGAGAGACCAAGCCAGGAGACGCTTTCAGAGCACATATCATCCATTCATTCAGTTTCAGCCCTTCTGTGTGTGTGTGTGCATGTGTGTGTGTGTGTGCATGCATGCATGCGGTTTTTATGCCTGTGTATGTCGGTGTATGTTTGTATGTATGTGTGGATGCAAATGTGTGATTACCTGAGTGTCTTGTGCACTTGTGTGTGTGTGTGTGTGTGTGTGTGTGCGTGCACCTTCTTAAGTACTCCTTTAAGTAAGTTGCTGTTGAAAGTGTCATGGTGGTTTGTGCTCCAGCCTCGGGGAGGAGAGTCGTCGTCGCTGATACGTATTAACAAGCGTTCAGCGCTGCAACGCCTGTTAGGAAACACATTCCTGCACGCGGTGGGGTCGCGGGGTCACGTGCACACGTCTGTGTGTAGATAATACTAGGGGCGGTCGCCGTGGTGACAGACCGATGACTGACAGCCAGCGCTTCGTTAAGGCTGATTGTGTGTGTGTGACAAAATCCTGCAACATTTTGGATATTTTTAGGTTTTGACAACAGCGCTAGCCTACGGTTATGCCCAGAGTGTCACAGTTGTGTGTGTGGGTGTGGGTGTGTGGGTTTGCATGCATGTGTGTTGCATGTGCCTGTGTGTCATGATGAGACTTCCCTCACATCGGAGGGTAGCGGCTTCATAGCACTCGGCATCAGTACCAGCTAACATGCATTATTAAGAGACAGCGAGAGAGAACTGGCACTGTGGCACTGGTGTGTGTGTGTGTGTGTGTGTGTGTGTGTGTGTGTGTGTGTGTGTGTGTGTGTGTGTGTGTGTTGGCCTGTAAATGTGTCAGTCCCAGCCGGCGGTCATTTCTTCTGTCAACTCTATCTGGAATAGTGGTATTCTATGCACCGTGTGTGTGTGTGTGTGTGTGTGTGCGTGTGCATGTGTGTGTTCACCGCACGAGGCGACCGAGTGTGTCGGCTCTGAGTCGGGGGGGGTCGGAGGGATCGGGGCGGCGTGCACGCCTCGCCGTTTGATCCGCGCACGCCGCCGCTCGTCATTTGTGCTGGAAAATCGCTTCCTGTTGTGTTCATGAAATGTTTTGCTTTTAATTCCAAGAGGTTCCTGCGTCTGTTTGTGTGTACGTGTGTGTGTGTGTCGGTTTGCTTTACCCTCTGCTCCATTACCTCAGTGAATTGCTTACACACACACACACACACACACACACACACACACACACACACAGAGAAAACACAATGAATGCACACACATGCCCTGGGCTGCCTCTCAAACGTGTCCGTCCATGATGGAGGCTGCAGGGCCAAAGATACTCGTGTCACTTTATAATGGGATTGTAATTGGGTCTTTCTAGAAGTGGCCACGGTGAGGAGAGGAGGAGGAGGGGAGAGGAGAGGAGAGGAGAGAGAGGAATAGGGGAGGAGAGGAGACGAGAGGAGGGGAGACGAGAGGAGAAGAGACAGAGGAGGAAGAGGAGAGGTAGGATGAGGGAGACAAGCGACCAGTCAGACGTGGAGGTGTTGTGCCCAGACAGCATCACTCCTGTGGAAGGATGTCTGATGGTGAGGGATGTGTGGCAGGTCCACGACCTCACATGACCTTGAGGCCAAACACCTCAATGACGCCGTTCATTACCCAACAGCCACGGCGCAGGGCAACCGAGGTCGAGTAAGTCATGGTGTTCATCACCGAGGCAACTTCCTGTTTCTGTTGACTCAAGTGATACGCGGCGTTGATATCAGTGTCAGTATGGAAGACCAAACACACTGAGAGACTTTGACTGTCAGGTCAGCGTTGAGGTGGACTTCTTCTTCTTCTTCTTCTTCTCTGGCCACTGAGGAGCTCCACTGAGTCGGGGGGGTTGGGAGCCCCTCGGTGGTCCCGCCCATCCCTCTGGGTCCAGGGATCCAAACCTCTAACCTTCTGGTCTCAGCTGCTCCCATTTACAGTAATCACAGAAGCACAGGTGGTGGTTCTTCTTCTTCTTCTTCTTCTTCTTCTTCTTCTTCTTCTTCCTGGAGTGTGGACCAGAGTATCTAAACTCTAAATGCCAATCCTGTTTCTCTGATAAACTCTGAGAATCTCCTACTGCCTGGAAAATCTTCTCCTCTCTCAACTCTGTTCTCGTCACATCTCGTCTTCCTCTCGGTGAACGACGCCCACCGTCTCCTCCACCCGCGAGGTGTTCCCTCTCCCTCGTCTTGCACCGTCTCCTCCACCTGCGGGGTGTTCCCTCTCCCTCGTCTTGCACCGTCTCCTCCACCCGCGGGGTGTTCCCTCTCCCTCGTCTTGCACCGTCTCCTCCACCCGCGGGGTGTTCCCTCTCCCTCGTCTTGCTCATCACGCTGCATTATCCCCTCATTGTGCGAGACATCCCCGGCTCATTCATCCCCGGTTTCCTCTCTGAAAGCACCTTAAAAACCGGAGCCCGGCGTGACCGGCATCCTCGGCGTGTGTCACGCCGGTTGTTAATTACCCTTTCTGTGGCGCACGCCTGCGGATGCGGGCGAAGCTTGACAGGCTCACAGAGGCTTAATTGGAGCAGACAAGCAGATCCTCTCGTCGGCGCCCACAGCTCTGAAGCGTTGCCCACCCAACGCTTATTAGCAGCTCTCCTTCAGAACGGGCCTGATGCCGCCGTTAAAACCGGCACTTCATCTGCAAATGAGGCACAGCCGAGTGCATAAAACACAAGGAGGGCTTTCATAGCGGCGGGGGGAGGGAGGGGGGAGGAGGGGGGAGGAGGAGGGGGGAGGAGGGGGGAGGAGGAGGGGGGAGGACGCCTGACAGAGACGGAGAGGAGCTCTGACAGAGTTTTGCTTTCGCAGGCATGATTTTGTCCCGAGCGAACTGACGGAGTGCAGCGGTGTCACGGCGGCGTGACATTTCTGGGTTCGCCCGGAGGAAGAAATGTCAATACGGCAAAAAAAACAAACCAAAAAAAAAACAAACCCGTTCCACTTCCTGCAGCGAGCCGATTGGATGCAGCTGATTCACCGGACGGGTTTCAGACTGTCAGCACGGTGTTGTGGGATGTGAACCCATGCTGGCTGTCACATCCCCCCCCCCCCTGCTGGTCACGCAAACATCCAGTGACGTCCAATGAAATATGTCAGTGTCGTGTGTGTGTGTGTGTGTGTGTGTGTCCCAACAAGCCAGTAAACCCTGTGATGTGTGTTTGCAGGAGAGGACCCCGAGACGAGACGCATGCGGACGGTGAAGAACATCGCCGACCTGCGGCAGAACCTGGAAGAGACCATGTCCAGCCTGCGGGGGACGCAGATCAGCCACAGGTAGGGGGGCGCACCGCGTGGTCCGGTCCACCGTGAGGCGGTCTGGTTTCAGTCTAGTCTGGTCCTGGAGCCGTCAGTCAGCTCCACCAATCAGGAGGTTGGAGGTTGTTGCCTGACTGAATCCACTGCAGGTGATTTAGTGCTTATAGGACCGCTAGGTAGCATCGGTGTTCCTGTGGTCCAGTGTTCCCGCCTCCTGGCCAATCAGACGATCAGACTCAGACTCAGCTGGTCCTCCTGAGACCTCCTTACCTGTCGCCGTGAAGGTCAAGTTGAAGTGACTCGTGATCCGATGGTGCCGTCACCTCTGCTGCAGCGCTGGAGCAGCTGCTTGGTGTTGAACGGTCCTAGTGCCTTTGTGTTTCGTCTGCTGCAGCATGTCTCGTCTGTCTGTGAGGTCCTGCTGGATCTGTCTCGGAAGGCCGACATCACTTCCAAAGCTCAGCTGTAGCTAGTAACAGAGCGCTAATTAGCACTAGCTAGCTCACCTGAGATCCCAGAGGTCATAATAGACGAGAGAGAGCGAGCCCGAGGATGTGGGTACATGGCGTCCTCCCGAGGAGAGCCGAGCAGGCGGAGATGCACCGTCTCATCAGAGCTCCTAGACGGCGTTCTGCATCGCTGCAGTGTGTCGAGGTTGAGGCTCGTTCAACAGCGCTAGACGAGCTGCAGCCAACGCGAGGCCCCGGTGACGACAGCGTCTCAAAAGCACTTCTGATTTTTTTCCGTATCTTCCACTCCTGCTGGTTTCCTCGGACAGACCCGACAGGGAGATGCTGCCTGGTGTTGATGGAACATCCCGTCCTGTCCTCCGTCCCGTCTGTGGACCGGCGCTAGCGTCAGGGACCGGCGCTAGCGTCAGGGACCGGCGCTAGCGTCAGAGACCGGCGCTAGCGTCAGGGACCGGCGCTAGCGTCAGGACCGGCGCTAGCGTCAGGGACCGGCGCTAGCGTCAGGGACCGCTAGCGTCAGGGACCGGCGCTAGCGTCAGGGACCGGCGGCGCTCGGCGTAGCGTCTGCGGCTCGAAATGATCACCGTCCTCCTCGTCCCTCAGTCTATTATTTTGTGTGTTTTGCCCCATTTACAGGGGAAGATGGTGGCCAGGCTGTCAACAGCCATGACAGATGGCGGCCTGCGTGTGTGTGTGTGTGTGTGTGTGTGTGTGTGTGTGTGTGTGTGTGTGTGTGTGTGTGTGTGTGTGTGTGTGTGTGTGTGTGTGTGTGTGTGTGTGTGTGTGTGTGTGTGTGTGTGTGTGTGTGTGTGTGTGTTGAGGAGTCTCAGCTAGGCACGATCAATAGAGCGCTATTGTCTTTCCACCACATTTAATCCAATGGGACCCACGGGGTTGGGGTGTGTGTGTGTGTGTGTGTGTGTGTGTGTGTGTGTGTGTGTGTGTGTGTGTAGGGGGGGGGAGGGGGGTAGGGTCAGTTGGCATGGAATAAATGGGAATTGCATCATGGGAACGTCCACAGAAGCGTCATGTAGCGTGAACCTGCAGCAAGCATCGGTCCAAGATGGCAGCAGCCCCAGTGAATTATGGGATACTGCCCATAATGAACCATTAGATTTAATAGAAAGGTGAAGTCAGCTCCTGTGTGTGTGTGTGTGTGTGTGTGTGTGTGTGTGTGTGTGTCTATCTCAGAGTAATTAATCACTGTTCCACTCGGGCGGACACGACGGTCATCCTCATCACTCCTCCGGTTCTCCTTGCTCCCTCTTTGGGATTCTCCATCTCCTCCCACACCTTCCAATCTAAATGTTGTCACCGAATCTGCCAAAAACATGAAACCAAGACGATGAACTCACTGATGTCTGGGTCTAGACTTCCCTCTCTACCTTTTTGTTCTTTTCAATCCGCGCGATGAAAAATGGTATCGATTGACGAGAAACGAGTCCTGGCGTGGAGAAAACGGCGTGGCGTTCAGGGACGAGCGTGGCGTTCAGGGACGAGCGTGGCGTTCAGGGACGAGCGTGGCGTTCAGGGACGAGCGTGGCGCGGCGAGCAGACGCAGGGAAAAGTCCTCTTCCCTTTACCTGCTGGGGGCCTGAGGGATCCCCGTCCGGCCCCGCGGGGATCCAGGGAGCGCCGGGTGACGTTTTAAAAAGCGTAACGGCGCCACCCCCGGCTCGGGTTCGTTGACGTCGTTTCTTTACACTTTGCGGTACGGAGAAAATGTGGACCGGCTAAATGATTCATGGCTTTGTAATGGAGGAGATAGCCGGCGCTCCAGTCCAGTCAGAGAGTGTGTGAGTGAGTCTGAGGCGAGGAGGTCGTTTTTAGGAGGTCGTTTCACTTTTTCTTCAGCTGACACTTTTGTTTACAGCCACTTGCCACGAGTGCAACAGTAGAAGAACTAAATCAACCAGCGTAGTGAACGCAGCTCAGACGGGAGGCAAAAGCTGACAGGATCTCGTCCTTGGGCAAGACACTGAACCCCAAATTGCTCCCGATGGTCCGATCAGCACCCTGCATGCTAGCTCACTGCCATCGGTGTGTGTGTGTGTGTGTGTGTGTGTGTGTGTGTGTGTGTGAGATGTTGTAAAGCACTTTGGATGAAAGCGCTCTTTATATTAATGCAGCCGTTTACCGTTTACACATGAAGCCAAAAAGCAGCAGGGGAACGACGACTGGTACCACACCGACCTGCAGGTTCACGTTTCGTTTTTCCGATATGAAATCTAAACTCGAAACTGTTGACGCGCAAAAAGTCGTACGCTTCCAAACAAAATAGGGAACAGTATGTGTTTGTTATCTGAGGTGTGTTGAGGACAGAATCGCAGCTCGCCTCCTGCTGAGCTTCACACAGTCGAGTCTCCCGGTCGATTTTTACATCTATTTTTACTTTGCTAGTTTATTGGAAAACTCAGATTTTCCAAACACCAGTCTTCCTTTGTTTCAAGCTGCACACATGTTGAACATATTGACCAAATGGACCCAAACCATGTTTTTCTCGCTTCGACACACACACACACACACACACACACACACACACACACACACACACACACACACACACACACACACACACCGCCTCTCCCATCTCTCTTTGTTCGTTTCTCCTGCTCGGAGATGAAGAGGAGATAAATTATCGAGCCGCGTCGAACGTGAACGCTTCAATAATTCAGATTTGTTTCGCAGATTTCTGAAGAAAAATTTGATTTTATCGTATTCACATTATTCACATGTGATCATCTGCCTGATAACAAGGCTCATTTGGCTTCTTGACACTAATCTTGTGTGTGTGTGTGTGTGCGTGTGTGTTGGTCTCAGGAGGTGTTGATAATGATGTGTCATGACTGGCTGGCGTCAGTGCCCTTCTCATGTTGGCGTCATAGGGACGTAGTCTAGCCCCCGTGTGCCCCTTCTAAGCTGTTTCTCACCACACACTCACACACACACACACACACACACACACACACACACACACACACCTAGCTGTTCTCACACCTCTCCTATTGCCATGTGTGAGACACTGGGTAGAGGTGGCGTTGCTGTCTCACGGCAGCCATCAAAACAAGCCCCTCCTCCTGTACCTGAGCTCCAGCTAGCCTCCTTTCTCAACGTCTCCAAACACTTCCTGTCAGAGGGGGAGCAGCGCTGTTGCAGCAAGCATGCAACAAAAATTTGCGAGCGTAAGAGCGTGGACACGTCAGATGCTGGTCATTTGAAACCTGAGTGCGACAGCCGGTCTGTGCCGCCATCAGCAGGGACCCCGAGGCATCCAAACACCTCGTTTACTATGAGGGTTTGCTGTGTGTTTCCATGGTAACGCACATTATATATATAATGGACCGGCCCATTATGTCGTGCATGCAGGGGTGTGTCTGTGGGGAGAAGGCGTGTCAACAGCTCACCCTGAAAGACAAACAGCTGTCGGGTTTCGTGTCTCAGTAGACGCAGTGCCCTGTTCTACCAGCAGAGGGCGCTGCAGCTAGGTGACCACGCCGCCGCCCCGCGCTGCGGCGTGGTCACCTAGCTGCAGCGCTGCGTGGTGCATGGGCTGCGTGGGTGCATGGGCTGCGTGGGTGCATGGGCTGCGTGGGTGCATGGGCTGCGTGGGTGCATGGGCTGCGTGGGTGCATGGGCTGCGTCTGCACTCACAAGCTGCAGATGTAGACGACAGATTGGGTGTAAATAACATCCTGATGAGGAGCTGGGAGAGGTCTGTCTCTCTCTCTCTCTCTCTCTCTCTCTCTCTCTCTCTCTCTCTCTCTCTCTCTCTCTCTCTCTCTCTCTCTCTCTCTCTCTCTCTCCCTCCCAGGCTTCATTCTCTGTCTGGGCTCCTTTTATTTGCTCAGGATGTTAATTTGCTTGTTCTCTCTTTCTGTCTCGCTCTCTTCAATTAAATTTGATTCAATTAAATCAATCAGTTCAAGCTTTATCGGCATGAATGTTTTTAACATTACTGCCAAAGCGATCAATGTAAATGATAGAAGTGAGGTTCTGTCTCTGTCTGGGTTTCCAGGTATTTACTTTGTGAGTTGTGGTGTATTGGATTGGAAAAGCAAAATTCAATAAAACTTCCTCAATATCACAAAAATGTTTTCAGCTTGAAGCAGAAGAAGAATTGATTCAATAAATATGAACGTGATTGTTTGGACGTTCAGCCAGAAATGTCATCAGCATTCCCACATTATTCCCATGTATAATAACATGTAGGAATGTTGTCCATGGTTTCTTAATGGCCATTTGTTGTATTACATGTTGTCATATTGTCTGTATGAAATATAGACGACACTAAAGAACAACTTCCCCAGTATTACTGAAAGACTCTTTCCTTTGTTCTTGATTTGTTGCTGATGGAAACCGATAATTCAGATTTTATTTTTTGCAGCATTTAAAAAATCTGTGTAAAATTCACCTGACACTAGCAACTGTCTGTCTGTCTGTCTTCCTTTCCGTCACTCTCTCTCTCTCTCTCACTCTCTCTCTCTCTCTCTCTCTCTCTCTCTCTCTCTCTCTCTCTCTCTCTCTCTCTCTCTCCATGAGGGTTTGGCATCCTTCATGTTCTTCATCTTCTTCTCACCTCGCCCTTCAAGTGAACACAATTGAAGAAGCAGCACTTTAGGAAGGTCACACACACTTAGAGCAAAGTTGGAAGCGACAGCGTATGATTTGGAGGGCGTGGCCTGTCCTGATGTAGACAGACGTGTTGTGGCAACATCGGTGATCTTTCTGCCTGAGCGACTCGCCCTTCGCACAGCAAAGCACTGATGGGAGTTCGTCTGAGGTCGAGGCGTCTAGAGAGGCTCAAATGTGATGTGATGATTTGCTGTCATGTTGAAGAAGTAATTCCCTCATTCTGTCTCCCTCTGTCTCCACAGTACTCTAGAAACGACCTTTGACACCACGGTAACCACTGAGGTCAATGGGCGGAGTCTCCCAGCCCTCGCCACGCGCTCCTCCCCCATGGCCTGGCGTCTGGGCCAGCAATCGCAAACCCCTCGTCTCCAGGCGGGCGACGCCCCCTCGATGCCTAGCAGCTACGCTGCGCCCAGGGCGGGCTCCACGGGTGCTGGCACCGCCGCAGGGCGCTACAGCGGGCACTCGGACCCCTCCAGGTTTGTGTTCAGCGCCCCCCTGAGGCGAACAGCGGCAGCGGCAGGGGCGAGGGGGGCGGAGCAGGGGGAGAAGGGAGGAGGGCCCGAAGGAGAGATGGAGGTGGCAGGGTACATGAGTGATGGGGACATCCTTGGGAGGAACGCCCGGACGGATGAGATCACCAGCGGGTACGATGACTAGCTACACCAGGCTGCTACTGCTAGCCTGTTAGCTTCTTCTGAAACATCATTCTGAGTTCCTGTTTTCAGTCTACACTGGTGACACCTGAAGGCAACACGGTCTCACCATATATACAGATGTATTGTGAAGTTTCTGTTCCTCCACCATGACAGGATTATGGACACATGTTGGTCTTGTGAAAATGATTATGTTTTGGCAGCTAAAACAATTACGGTTGAGGTTAGGATTAAGATTAGAGTTAGGTTAGGATTAGAGTCAAACTACTTCCTGTTTCTGCCCATGTCTCCATGTAATCCTTTTCTGCTGGGGAAACTTTTTTCTCTCCTTTTTTTTGCACTTTAACAACATCTGGTGAGACCATGCTGCCTATGCCTGTGTCATGATTGTCCTCATGCTTGATTCCAGGCCATTTGTCACGTAAAGGACATGGTCTGTTGAATCAAACGTGAGGAATTTCCTTTCAATGTCACACGATGTATATTCATTCCAAAAGAAAACGTGAATTCTTGTAAGACGTGTTTTTGTACAAAGTCACCAAGGCCTCATGCATTTTTCTACGTGAATGGTGCGCATTGAGACAAACGGCTTCCTGACAGCCACCAAGGCCTCTATACTTTAGTCACGCCATGAATGAAAGGCTCACATAATGCAGCCATGCGAACCTTGAGCACGCTTAACACGCTGACGGACTTCCTGCACGGGAAAACAAACACGACGATCTTCCATTAAACATCGCAACGTCGCCGCGCGTGTTTGCGTCTGACCTTCGCCCGCTCGCCGGCGCTAAATGCCGTTCCGCCTTGAGCGAGAGCGACGTGTTAAAAAGCAATTGGCTGTACACGTGCACACACACCCATGTGCACGCCCCCCACACTTACTGGCTACCCGTTTAGACTGTAAAAGAAGGTTTCTGATCGTCGGGCGAAGCATCCGTAGGATTAAGGATGTGACAGAGCGGAAAATGTAGCAGCATGTCGGGAGGGGAAAGGTGATGAGCTGAATTATGAGGCCAATTAGCTCAACGCTAATGATCCTCATGTCCTATCAGCTGTATCTGATGGCACCTGGCAAAACCACCTACTACCACACACACACACAGTCTAAACAGTGCTTGCGCTGCATTCGACATATTTCCCTCACATGCCAGTTGTGTCCGCCAATCAATACACCCGTCAATCAAGCAGGTCGCTGTCTTTCCTCCGCTGGTTAAGTTCGATTCATCCGCCTGGCGAGGTCGGGTCTTCTTTCCTCCTCTGACGAACTCTCCTCTGACAGATACCTCACAGACGGCGGCCTCCATCTGTACACCCGGATGGCGGGCCGAGCCTCGGACCTCGCCTCGTCCCGAGAAATATCCCAGAGAGGAGGCAAAGACGTGCAGGGCGACATAGACAGGTAAGAGTCCGCCAGTCAAACGGTGCTTCCCGCTGGGCTGATGGCGAGATCCGGTTGAAGGTCTGCGGTGCTCCTATCCAGAGCGACTTGCGGCGAGTGCAAACGGTAGAATAAGCTTCACTCCTCAAGGTGCTTTCAGGTGCAGCAGTGCATTTGCTGGTTGCCATTCACGTTCATCCACAGCGAGGTGGAGGTTTGTTGGACAAATGCACCAGATTGGGCAGCCAGTGCAGCCAGTCTCCTCAGCCGTGGTGGAAAGGTTGAAAATTGAGCATCACATAGGGGTTTGACATCACTTCCCGCTAAAACAAGGCAATAAAAAGCAATATCTGCGACTGTATACATTTTTTTGTCTTTCCATTGTAAAGAAATAGATTTAGCAATTGCACAGTTTTGTCTGCATTGCGGCGCTGACTCGACACCCATGAACGTAGAAGGATATCACCCGCCTGCCGTCTTGTGAAAAGCACTTTACGAAGACCGGCCGCTCCGCCTGAAAGCATCTTCACATCACTCACGTTAAAAGCAACCAATAAAGAGGAGAGCAAGGGGTCAGCGGTGATGTTCCTGTGGTAGGAGAAGAAATGAGGTTGAGGTAGTGATGTCTGACAGGAAGGGAAATGATTCGGAGGGTGATGTGAGGTACTTCTTGAACAGCCTGTCAGAATAGGAAGCACTCTGCAGATCTGCTGTGTACCGAACATCTCCAGTGGAGGAGGAAAATAATACAAATAATGAGTCGATGGAACAGACAGGAAGGAAGTGAGGAAATGTCCTTCTGCAGAGGTGATCCGCAGGGTGCCGCCCTACTGCAGCGACCGCCGTGGCTAACTGAGATGAAAAGGGAAGATGTGCTATTGATTTAAAGCTGTCAGGCTGTGATTGTGATGACAGGCTGGCGGCAAGACATCCCAGCATCACAACTTCAAATAGTGACGGGTCTTTAATGAGCGGTGCTTTCTGGTGCAGCGGGAGGCTTGAAGGGTGTCCAGGTACCGGCTCTCGAGGCAGCCGGTTGATGATGTGTGATGTGGCGCAATTCAGTTTTAATGACGACGATAGAAAGCAGAAAACGCAAAAACATCAAAATGAAAGAATCCAGGTGCAGAACTTCGTCATTTAGGATAAACGTGCCGAATGTCGTTTGGATGCTTTGGTCTTCAGACGGTCTTGGCAGCTTTGTGTTGTTGAACAAGGAGGGCATGCTCGTCTGGCCGTCTTCCCCTTCCTGCTGTGTCTGTGTACACCACCAGTCTGGGTAATCCAATTGTTTCACAGCCCAGATCATCCAGTTGTTTCTGGGTTATGCGTTTGGTCTCACCGGCTTGTTGAGTCGGCCGGCCCCGGGCAGCCAGCGGTGAGTCCGATCATATCTGTGGATCGGCCAAGCGTCAAAACATGCCAGAGTCAACCGGGGCTTCAGCGTTCCCTCTCAACCTGCCTGTCAGTCACAGGCTGACCTGCCTGTCAGTCAATTGGATGGGTAGGAGTGTGAATGCATTCTGTCCCTGTATTTGAATGTTTTTCCTTCAAGCATCTCTCACCTGGCCCAAACATGGAGCCAAAAAATGTCAGCTTTGTCTCATCTGAAACCTGTGTTGGTGGTGGTGGTGTTGGTGTCGGTGGTGTTGGTGGTGTCGGTGGTGTCGGTGGTGTCGGTGGTGTCGGCCTCGGGGGTGACGAGGAAACGTCGATGCCTGCTTCCCCTTAAGATGCCTGCAAGCCAGAAAGTCCCAATACGATCAGGATTGAACTTCCTTCCTCCTTTTCCCCCTAGGAAACCATGTGACTGCACACACACACACACACACACACACACACACACACACAAACACAAATACACACAAATACACACAGCCCTAATGCTGCCCTGCCTCCCTCTGACAGTGTGTGATTGTCAAAAGCTGAGCTGTCGCTTCCCGCTGACATATGACAAAGCTCAGGGGGAAAATTCATTTCCGAGGCGTTCGCTCACCGGGCTTCACACCTGAGCCCGGCTTTAGCTGCCTCCCTAGGACAGGATCTGGCCTCTGTGATTGGTTCCCTCTTTATCTTCCCTTTAACCAATCATCTTCCCTTCCAAATAAAGCCCTTGGCTTTAAAGGAAAACGAGGGCAGGACGAGTCCAACTTTCTGTTCTCTGACTTTGCAGAACTTTTCCTCCAAATCAAACGTTGGCGTTGAAGCAACAACAGATGCACACAGAGAGGCGGAGCTAGGCACATGTACTCATCAAATCTAAAAAAAGACTTCCATCCAAACCCTTTACTCGAGTCTGCCAGGGAACCAAACCCAAACCTTTATTTTGTAGTTCTGCCTCTCCTGACTAAGGTCTAATGAAGGCGTAAAGAGATACTGTTAGCACTGCTAGCAAGCTAGACCCAGAAGGCCTTGTGTGTGTATATGGTTCTGGATGACCTTTCACACGATGGCTTAACAGTCAGTAACACAGATACAGCCTTATTGCATGTCTGCTTTGGTTCAGTTCTGCTGTCCAACATTCAAGGAAGAATCGTCTGCAGCATCGATGCAGAACGAATGCGTGAAGGAGGATTTCTGAGGTCCAGCAGCCGATTCAGAAGAGACCCGGCGCGAGGCTTGTTGTTGATCTCCTCCCCAGGGCGACCGGTCACGGCGGCGTTGCGACTGAAAGTGACTGTGCAGAGCAGAGGAGTCAGGTTGGCTGTGGGGGATGGAGTCATAACATACCTCGCTACCTTCGGTTCAGGTCAGGATTAGCGTTGGCAACTACAGCTGATTGGTTGAGGTAGGGTCAGGGTTTTGGTCACGGTTAAATAAGAATAAACTTTCGCTGAACATGAAAACTTTATGCTGAGTCAGGACTTCAAATGTTCAAAATCTACACACACTTTCTTTCTAACACACAACCTCAAACAAGTAGAAACCAAACACACACACATGCGAACACACAGCTCGCTGGCAGCAGCAGAGAGAGTTCCCGGGAGGCAGCGTAGCGGGAATCAGAGCTGTGGACATGAACCGAGTTCCCCCGCGGGGCTCGTTAAGCTTCACGGTCTCCTCGGTCCGTCACGACTCCCCTGGCTGCTGCCCAGCCTCGTCCCCGACCGACAGGAAGCTCATCTGAACTCCCCGTCAGATGGAGACGCGTGGCCAGCAGGTGCTACAAGACCATCTGGGGCCGGAACAGTGGGCAGTACCGGAGCAGTCAGGGGTTCGGCGCCTTGCTCAGGGGCACGTCGACAGCTTGACCGGCGTTCCTCCGGCTGCAAGCTCGCTTTTCTCGTCGGTAGAGAACGCCTGAAATGTGCTGCCTCATAGTTTTTTCCATCCTTGGCATTGAACCAAAACCGATTCACGGCGCGGTCCAGACGTGACCGCAGAACTTGATGAAATATGCTTTGTCAGATTTTGTACTTGGAGGTAGACGGTAGATGTCTGCCCTCCGACAGCGAGATCAAAGGGTTTCACCAAGAACAATGGGCGGACTCAGCCTCGGCTAAAAGCCCCTCTTCTAAAAATACAACCTCGTCATGCAACATAGATGAGCGCTCGCTCGTGGCGCTACCGTCAAGAAAAGCCGGCGAGGCGCCCGAGGAGAGTGTTGTGACACCGACAGCCTCCCGCTCTGCACAGACATCAATAAGTAAAAGGGCTTCGCTTTTAGCATCCCGGGGTCTCTCTCTCTCTCTCTCTCTCTCTCTCTCTCTCTCTCTCTCTCTCTCCCCCCCTCCCCTCCCCTCCGTCTCCCCCTCACGAATCCAAGTGAGCTGTGTGAGGGCTGGACTAGTGATGGCAGCTGGCTCTGCATTTTTTTGATGTTTGAAAAGTAAGCTTTGGGGGATTGGAGTGTGTGTGTGTGTGCGTGTGTGTGTGTGTGTGTGTTTGTGTGCTTAGTGTTGTTGTGTACTATACTTTTATTGAGCATGTGTGTGTTTGTTTGTGCGGGCGGGTGTGTGGTGGTGTTGAGGCGCAGGGCTGTTTTTGGTGTGCTCAGTCTTGTGTGTATAGTTTTATTGAACGTGTGTGTGTGTGTGTGTGTGTGCGTGCACGGCTCCTCAGTGCTGCCATAAGCAGCGAGGAGATTTTCAGAAGGTTTTCAGTCGGCGACAAAGCCGGTCGTTATATAAGTTCCTGTGCGGTTCGTCTCTCCGCCGCCGGCGCCGCTTAGCAGGAACGCCTCGTCTGTGTTGTACCTGGAGGTTCAGCCTCGCAACGCTCTCGCTTTCTAGTGTCGCAAAGTTTCCTGGCAGCGCTCCGTCTCTCTCCGACAGCTTCCCAAACTTTAGTTTTTTCTCTCGGTGTGTCTTAATGAAGAGCTTCCCGCCGTACGGGCTAAATTTAGAGAACCGTGTTGGTAATTGGAAGGAATGTCTTTGCAGATATGAATACCCAGCTGTGTGTGTGTGTGTGTGTGTGTGTGTGTGTGTGTGTGTGTGTGTGTGTGTGTGTGTCTTGTGCAGGTGCATGGATACAGATATCTTTCTTCCCCCCCCCCCTCCACCACCACAGACACACTAATTAACCAATCTTTTCTTCTGCATTATTTGGAGGCTCAGCTCTCCTCTCATTTCTTCTTCGCTGGTATTAATCTAAGTACGTAGATTATTACCCATATTTCTCATGAATCTGAATCTGTCTCGTAACTTCCTCACTAATGACTCACTGAATGATTTAGAGTCAAGGGGGTAAAGGAGGGGCAGTGGATGTCCTGCTTCCTATTGTAGAGCGTGGGGTCGCGATGCTGTTGTCGCTCTACGACATGATATTATCACGTTTGGGCTGCAGGGGGCGCCGTGTGGAGACGACGGGCCGACTTTGGGTTGTAAACTTTGGTTTGAATAGTTGGAGGTGTGCTGCCGGCGTCTTGTTTACGGCACCTTGTGGGGAGCAGGGTTCCTCCACTGGTCTGGAGAGTCTTGGAAAGTATGGAGGATTTATTTGATCATTTCCAGATCTTGAAGAGTTTGTAAACTACACAAAAAGTATAGAAAAGTGTTGAGAGAGAGAGAGAGAGTAGGCAAGTAGCAGCATCCTCTTTCCAACAGGAAGCAACAAGGTTTAGCAAAGGTTCAATACCACAATATATTTGACGATGATGTATTGACCCAGATCTCTTGACATGTAGTTTGACGTTCTCTCCCATCCGAAGAGAGAACAGCAGGTACTGAGGCTCTGATGACCCTCGTACCGATCAGGACCTGGACCATATGGGAGCCGTCATCAGTCTGTCTGACCCCCCGGCCCCGTCACCCCCGGGGGGGTAGATCAATGCCAACCAATATCACTCTGTAGCTGAAGGTTATTATCCACAACAACATGCAACACAACAGTGGTCCTACAACTACATGAACTGGGTTGTTGAGCATTTTGTGTGTCAAAATGAAGACCGCATTTCCCATAATCCCTGTTGCTTCCTGTTGTGAAGAGGATGTTGGTACTTATTGGTAGAGCGTGAAGAAGAAGAAGAGCCGATAACAGACAGAATGCATTCTGGGTTAAGATGATGTGAAGTTGAAACCATGAAGTGAGAATAGTTTTTTTTACCTTCTGCTCATTTCCCAAGACAAAATGAGATCAGGACCTTTTCTCCGTCTCAGTGTTTTAGATTAATGGGAAATGGTGACGGTGATGATGGTGACTCACCCTAAGGTGACACAAGGGTGAGCTAACGTGGGGAGAAAATGTACATTTCCTCCCCTAGTGTATACTGTGTGTGCTGCAGGGGGTCATACATGAAGAACCTTGTTGGAAGACACCATGTGATGTTTTTACCCAAAGAGCAGACAAGGAATTTAAGATTCATGGGAAACGGTGATGGCATGTTGGTGACTCACATGGTGACACAAGGGTGAGGTAAGAAGCTCAGACCCCCTTCAGCTTCGATCCTCTACCAGCTGTACATCACCAGTCTGTCATGTTCAATACATCCCAGGAGGAATTTTGTGATGAAGTGATGTAATTTATCCATTTTCCCTAAACTTGCCTCGTCTACTTGGGTGGAGAGAGCAATAGTGATACCGATAGTGCAGTAAGAGCGAGTTTTTCCAGTTGAGAAAAGAGAGACACACCCCTCACTCAAAACTGCATTGCATTCTGGTCTATTGAGGCTGCTGTCGGTGGAGAAACTGGCGTCTCTTCCTCTTCTACAATGGATCTCTCCCTGGAAGTATCTGTCATCGTCTAGATTTGACCGTTAATCTACAGGAATAAGATGTAAAGTTCGTCATCAACAGCAGTGACAAAGTGTTTTAGGGTGGACGTTTCCCTCTACATGCATCCTGGGTGTGAGGAGTTTTATGCTAAAAGGCACCCATGATGCATTGACGATCCGAACAGCTGAACCGACTCCAGAGGGGGTCGCAGAGGCATCGGGCCACATTAATAACGAAGCATTAACGCAATCCACATTCAGCTAAATAAATGGACACAGGTGGCGGCTAGCTCGGATATTAGTTTAAACCATCGAGGAGAACGGAAAATAGGAACTTAATCAAATCAGGAAGGAAAACAAGGGAGACCAGGTGTCTGGTTAATTCCAGGTATTCCAGGGGGCCTTGAACACAACACAACCCCATCCTCTTCCAGACGTAATGTGATTCAGTGCTAACCGTGTTACCCATAGATCTGATTTGTGTTCAGTGCAGCGGTGTGTTAACACGAGAGCGACTCAGCGGTTCAATACATCTTGATTCCCCAATGCTCTGGAGATTTACAACTTCCAACCCAATACGTTTGTCTCGTTTGGTACGGAGCTTAAAAAGAGTTCCCGGTAAGCTGGTGAGTTTATTTGAGTCCAGAGCCGAGCTGGAAATGGTTTCCCCCCCGAGAGTCCGCTGGGAGGGGGAACTATTTTGGGTTGGAGTCTCTCTTTGCTCTGCGGTGGACAACAAGACGAACTAAAGCCCCAGACACTCTGGAGATCTCCAAGAGTGTCTTTGTTTCTAAGACTGAACTGAATAAGATCATAGGAGTTATCGCAGCTTGTTGACTGAATTCTTGCTGGTCTGCCTGTCGACTTGGGAATAGTCTGGTAACTAGCTGGTTGAGAGACTAGAGGACTAGAGAGTCAGCAGGAGGGGCTTCTACCTTGGACGCCACTGTACCCACGCAGGGTAAATGCAGGGGGGCGTCGGCCAGGCTGCCTCTGTGTACGGTGGTTTTGGCCGATATTACCCGGGGTATTACTGACCGAGGCCTGATGACTTTCTGAAGATAAGAATCGACGACGAAGCTCCTATCTGTGATAATTCAGTTAACTGCCATGGAGCTGCACTCTGTTGTGGATTATGAAAATGTAATCCTGTTAAATGGCGCGTGTTGTGCCGTAATTAGGGCAGTAAAACTTTATGAAGCAGCGCAATGAACAAAGAGAAAGACCTGCGATGAACCTGTGATGTCAAACAGCATCGAGGGTTTCCTGGCTGTCAAGGCCCAGACTGGAGATACATATATACTGATCCTGATCCTGATGGTCAGTGCTGTTGTCTTCAGGGCTTCTTTCAATAGATCAACTCAGAAATAGCATAAAAGATCAGAAGAAGAAGAATCACCGTTTAGGGTCCAGCAGCACATCCAACCAGTAACAGCATCCCGAGATTTGGCGATCGTGAGTAAGAAAAAGTTGTGATCCACTGGTGTAGATTCAGCAGGTTCAGGTGTCAGGACGTACGTTGGTCGAGGGAATCTTGTCTGAACCGTAGAAACACCGAGAGGTCAGTTGTTAATCAATGATTCTGGGCACCAGCCAAGATCACTGCTGCTCGTATTCACCCCTCCACCGAGGGCCTGGGAGAGCTGCCACTGTGGGGGGGAGGGGGGGAGGGGGGGTGACCCTCTGATGCCACCCCCACCCCATGCCAGGCTGGATGCCAAAGCTTTGTGGCGAGGAAAACTAAGCCACGGCCAATGGGTTTGCCCACACTGGAGGCTAGGGATAATCCAGTGTCCCCTAAAACACACTTTAATAGACATGCTTTATGTATTGTTTATTTTAAAACATTAAACCTTGCATGGTTTTTTCATCTTTTATCTTTTTTTAATGTATTTTACTGTTCTTGTTTTAATGCCTTTCTGTACAGAACTCTGCTTTTAGAGTTATTAGTGGTAGTAGTGATAGTATTTGTACATGTGTACATCAGCTTGTCCTGAGGTCTTGTGACTCCAGAGGAGGAGCTTGGTGGCCGGCGGTGGCTCGTCATCTGGGCTGTTTGTTTGCACGTTGGCCAGCAGCCGTGGACGTGAACAAAGTGCTGCCAGGTTGTGTTGGACCGCTCCGTCGCTGTTCCACTGCACTGCAGCAGGGAGCCGGCCTCCTCCACCGGCCTCCTCCACCGGCCTCCTCCACCGGCCTCCTCCACCGGCCTCCTCCACCGGCCTCCTCCACCGGCCCGGCGCTGACGTCCTGCTGGCAACACACTCCTCTCAGCCTCCAAGGTCACGCTGCCTCTCGTTAATTGAGTTGTCCTGGGATGAAGAAGACTCAGATTCATTCTTCGTCAACATCGAAACCACAAATTAAGTAGTAATAATAGTTTTTTGTCATGTAAGTAAATGATAAAACACAACAGTGATCCAACCAGTTCATGAAAGCTGTTATATTTGCTGTTCAAAGGTTCAAATCCCTGGATCGGCTGACCACTACCGTCAAGCTGCCCTTAAGCAAGGCATCTAACCCCCAGCTGCTCAGAGGCCAGACTGGTTGTACTGGGAAGCTCCCAGGTGGGGATGTGAAGTAGGGCAGCGCTGAAAAAACGACCACGGATAAATAAAACACCGTTTTCAAACTGAACCTCGTCCCTTCTGGTTGTGAGAGCAGCTTCATGAATTATGTCCCAGCATCAGGACCCGCCTGGGCTGGCTCGCCCATAATGCATGAGATCATTTCCAGTCAGTGGCATTCGGCAAAGACGAGGCACAGTCGGTCGGCGTCGAGCTTCCTCCCCTCTTTGGGTTGCTTCTGCATTGTCATCCTCCTGTGATTAACCCTCGCTAACCCGCCGCTGACGACATGTCTGATTGCGTCTCCGAGGGCTGACAGGCCCACCCGGGAGGGGAGGGGGAGCCAGCAGCAGCAGGGGGTGGGGGAAATGGACGAGTGAGGTAGTCCCCCTCTCTCTCTCTCTCTCTCTCTCTCATTCCCTGTTTCTGTCTGGGCTCCCAGTCGTGTCTCGGCTAGCTTCTCACAGCCAGGTGGGGCGTCGCTTTGCCTCCTGTTGTGGTGTGGTAGTGGTACGAGGTAGAAACGCTGCCACAGCCAGACTGACCGAACCGAGACGACGGGCAGCGTCCATCCCACAGCAGGTGAGTTGAAGCTAGCTATTACTACACCGACACAACTCCTCCTCTGGAAGCCTGTAAATACTGACGGATGCTTTGTGCTGTTGGAGACTGATGGGACGGTTCTCAGCTCGGCTCAAGGAGGAAGTTCGCCTCTCACAAGCCAGCTGACAAAGAGGCAGCAGAGGAAGAGTGAGGTCATTCATCAGGGCGCCTTTTCTAAAGTGTGATTGCGAGAGCTTTGGGGCTCGATAGCATTAACTAGGATTACGCTGCAGGCAAGTGAGCACGAGCGCCCGCCAGTTACTTTACAAAGCCCGGCTTTATGTGTCGTATGGGTTGGAGAGGAAGAGAGACGGACACTTTCTGAAGCCAGTTTCACACTTTGGTGTTGGGGAGAGAGTTGTGATGGCGTTGTTGACTTGAAAGAGGACGTCTTTGCTGTTGTCTCCTCCAAACATTTCGGCTGCTCGTGATTAATAATAATAATACATCCACCAAGAGACAGAAGAGACATTTTTAGGTTTGGGTTTTGGGCCTTTAGCTGAAACTCACATCTACATCACCAACATTACAAGCAACGAATGGGAGTGCCGAGGGTCAGAGCCGTAGTGCCCAGACAACTTTCCCCCTACAAAATAAGAGCGCAAAGGAAATCAAATTGTTGTGATCTATGTTCCAGTTGTTGTGTTTCTTCCATTAACGTTCATGTTTATTGAGGTCACTGATCAGTGTTGTAGTGGGTGGGTAGTTAAATATTACTTCATGAGTGGTCACCGGGATAGAGGACCCTGGGGTTTTACCATGTGGGGGCTTTTTGATTACTGTTCTGTAGGCTTGTTCAAGACTAACAGAAGTGCAAGTGCTTCAATAAATGCCTATCTGAGCTCCAGCTGAGTCTCATCTCGCTACACTAGTTTTGTGATTAGATTAAATCAGACTACAGGGGATATTTTAGTGCAGAGAGGGTGATAGAGGTACTTAATCAGAAGATGAGTTTACAGCTTCTGATTAATACCGTGGACACAGTGACGGGGAGGGGGCTGCGTACATGTCATAGCTAGTAGCGATGCTCGTTTGTTCACAGCCCACAAAGTCGGCCTGCGATTCACTGTCAATCAAGCAGCTGTAAAAGACTGAGAACGAGTTGTTCACGATCACAAACACCGGTTTAACCGGTTTAACCGTCCGCTACCGAGGAGGAGGACGGGTGAATTCTGTCAGACGGCCGCTTTAAACACCTCAGTTAAAGGACAGATCGTCATGAGACCTTCAAATAGACGTCGGATGCCGTTACTTTCTCGTTACGACTGTGAAGCGAACGGGATCGGTGAGACTGTTTGTTGTGCAGCTGTAGCTTCTTTGTTTTTGGTGCGTGGGAGTTGTTATGTAAGAGGTCCCGGTGAAGAAGGGCCACCGGTCCCACCTCTCCACCCCCGACGGGATCCCTTCCAAATAAATAGCGATGCCTTCCTCAAACTATCTCCTCTCTCTCTCTCTCTACGATGTTGTGTAATCACCGTCGTTTCCCTGCTAATGGCGTCGTCTTCCCTCTACGCCATTTGAAGAGCAAGACCTCGTCTATTGAATATTGCATGAGACCATGTTTGCACGGTTGAGCGGCGCCACAGCTGCATTCAATAGTATGGGAGTAGCGATGTGCTGCACCGCCCCAGACAAAGCACAAGGATTTGCAATAAGATAAAACATATTTGCAATAGTAGACCCCCCCCATACACTTTGGCTTTACCAGTTCTGCTGACAGTATTGTGCAACGCTTGATTTTGGCTTGGTTTTTATTACCTTTATTTATCCCGTCAAGGGTTTCACATTGATCTATGTCTCTTTTCAGCACCACACATTCCCAGCCTCGCTCTACTGGGCGGTCAGCAGCTGTACTGGGGCGCTTGGTGGTTCATTGTCTTGCTAAATGGCACCTTGACAGCAGATGAAGGGACAGCCGGGTGTTTCTGGTTTCCCAGCTGGTCCGGGGATTTGCAATCCTCCGGTCACAAGTCACTTCTCTAACCTTAAAAACCGACGCTGTCTTTAGGCTGCACGGGTTATCGCATGGCTCCACGCCGCCACGGCTGCAGGCTGGCTGGTCGGGGAGATACGGCGTTAAGGCTTTACAGGTGTTTGTCTAACAAGCAGAATCACAAGGGAAATAAACTGTGTTTTCAGATGGACTCCCACTTAGGGATTCTGCGGAGGAGACTATGATGCGGTTCGCCATCTGCCCATTTCAGTGCTTGACTTATGAAACGTGGAGGGGAGCCAGTATCCTCTGCAACTGGCTCCTCTCAAGCATCTCGCTCTGCACATTGCTGCCCATTGTTAATTTAAGAAGTCATGACACAAAACGGCGGCTCACCCGCCCTCGCCCAGCGGTTATTGAGTTCGGCTGTACCAGGATGGACCCCCCCCCCCCCCCCCCCCCCGTGCAGGTCTGAGGGGAGGAGCTTGGCCAGCCATTGTGCTGTCAGAGCCATCAGAGCTGATTCAGTCAGCTGGCGTCCAGGGAGACGACCTGATGAAATATTCAGCCCCTTACAGTCAGGCAGGCTCTCAGGGCGGCCCTGGAGGACCAGGTTTTATTCATTTATTTATTTTAACTCATTTAAAGCATGCATGCTCTTTTTCAGCAATGTCTTCACACATTCATGCTGTTATCATGTTCACACCTGGGAGATGCCAGCCAGTCTTCTACTGCTGGCCACTGAGCAGCTCCTACTGGCCCATAGTGCAAAATGACCATAAAATATCTAGAGGGGATTGATAAGGTTGTTGATCAATACCAGTGACTCAACGATTACTTGGCGCTGAGACGTCTCACTGTCAGTGCTGGTGTGTTTTTGCACCATGAACTCCCCAGCCATTGGACTGGACTGGTCTTACTGGTCTCACCTCTAGACCGCTGCCACCAGCTTCAGTAGCTCGTTGTCCCAGTCTGGATATAGTCCGTGAACGCAACAAGTCCGCATGTATTTCACCTTCAGTCGTGTTCTCGTGTTGCATGATGCTGTATTTGTGGTTGAGACAGCCTTTCTTCTTATTGTGCTCCATTATTTTCAGCCACTTAACATGATTAGAGTCAGGAAGCCAAAGGGTGTGTTGACTCTGTGATGAATCCAAGAGCCACGCCGTGTGACTCGCGGTGTTAATTAAGCAGGAATTGCTCAGGAAAACGTCCTAATCGTGTTAGCCTCAGTTGGGACTCGGTAATGTGGGGTTTTTTTCTGCAGAAAGAAGATTGTCAGTATTGTGTTAGAGACCACCGTAGGAGGGACGGGCGATATGTCACCGCCGGGGGGAAACGCAGGGAAATTATTCTCATGTTTAGATAAGAATTTGAAGGCAATGAGCTTTTGAACAGCCATCTGCTTGCCTGCTACACATCACCACCGCGGTTCCCTCCTCTCGCCGCTTTCCTCCCTTTTTTTTGTATTACTAAAGTCAACGCGCACCAGTTGGCGTTATCGAGTTCAATTCGTCTCAGTTTGGAGGAAATTGACAGTGAATCCGAAAAAAAAAAAAGGACCATTTCTCACTTTCAAAGAAGCTGCAGATGATAGACGGGGAGAACGGGTGTGATATTTGAAGTGTGATTAGACTGAAGGACCATCTGTGTCTCCGATGCCCTCTGAATTTCCTCTTTAAAGCATGTGTCTTTCTGAGGACGCTCGACCTCGTGTGTTCCCTGACTCCACATAAATATATACATGTACAGAGAGAGAGTCTGTCTGTCTGTCTGCCTGTCTGTCTGCCTGTCTGTCTGCCTGGCAACGACGGCCAAGTCACCTCAGACGGGTTCATTTTGTCGCGAGCATCACATTTGGCTCCGTCTGCCCCCGCCGCTGTCTGTCAGGCCTCGTCTCTGAGGAGGCGATGGCAGGGAAACTGAGGACGAGGCAACTCCCTCGTTGCTGTTTTTTTGACGCGTTGACAACTTTAAATCAGACTGTCAAGGTGACCTGGAGGACGGCCCCCCCCCCCCTCCCCCCCCGTTGCCGCCGAGGCTAGAAGGCCCCGCCCAGTGGGGGAGAAGCAGTCGCTCGCTGTCAAAACACCCAGCCGACGTGTACACAGTCACAGTATCAGCAAAAGGCTTAAGTGCAGATAAGAGGAAATGATTAAAGGAAAACAAGCCGGGCGTGTTGCGAAAGCCCTTCCACTTCCACAGGCTTTGTTCTCAGCAGCCGGTTGTGAGTAGAAATCCACTCAGTCAAAGAGACGCTTCAACTGCCGCCTGATATCGGAGCTCCGATCGCATCGCAGCACCGCAGTCTCTGGTTGGTCAGGAGTCACGCCGACCGCTGCTCGGTTCACACGTGAAGCCTCAGGACGCTGTAACGTCTGCACACCGGTCCAAAGCTTTCAATGGCAGCAGATGATTGACAGCCGGGGGGAGCCATTTATTCTCTTACATGTCGAGTTACTCAGTCATCCAACATCCGTCGCTGAGACGTCCTCCCGCTAACGGCTTTGAATTGGGTGGAAATGAAAAAGCAGAAGGACAGATTAAGAATGGCAAAATGGGAAATTGCCTATCAGTATTGTCCAATAAGAAAAAAGCCAATTCCCAATGTCCTTGGCTGTTGTCGTCACGCTGAAACGCTTCCAGAAACACACTGAAGAGACTAAAACACGTTGGAAGATCATTTTTTATTTCTCATCTTGAACTTCTGCATCGTGTAACATGAAGTCGACCGTCTGCTGCTGCTCCAGTTCACCTGGTCACATCTGATCCGTTCAGATCCATGCAGCCTCATCTCTCCTGACAGCAGGATCCATTCTGCACTGCACCAGTGGACAACTGGGTTGCGAGGCTGCAATACATTCAGCTAATGTTCAGCTAATCTTTCCCGGGTGTCAAGTCAACGCAGACGACATATTCATCTCCTCCGGTACGGGATGCTTCATGCCCTCTCGTCGCTGTACGTCTCTGATGGAGAGAGTCGAGGCTGTTGAGTAGCTATTAGACGGATATCATCAAGCTGACGAATCTGTTTCATTGTTATTGGTTTTCTGAACTTAATAAAATCAATAACTCCATTATCTCCGCGTGCCTGATCAGAACGAGTCGTCACGCTCTCGTTTCCAGCCGCCTTCGGGTTTTCATCTTTGTCTTCGATGAATTATAGATTGTGTGTGTGTGTGTGTGTGTGTGTGTGTGTGTGTGTGTGTGTGTGTGTGTGGATTGATGCTCCCCGGTTGGAAAAGCGTTATTAACAAGTTTTTTTTTTCTTTGTAATTTAAGAAAAGGGTCTCAGATGCAGAGCAGGTTTGGGATTAGGAGGCACAACGTTCAGATGGCTTTTTAAAATGTTGATAAAGTCAAACTGTTGGATGGAAGTGATAAAACTGTATTCATTCTCTCTCTCTCTCTCTCTCTCTCTCTCTCTCTCTCTCTCTCTCTCTCTCTCTCTCTCTCTCTCTCTCTCTCTCTCTCTCTGCTGGTCAATTAATTTCTCCTGGCCCAAGATTTCAAGTCGAAAGATGTTTGTTAATGTTAATTAAGGGCTGGGAACACACACACACACACACACACACACACACACACACAGATGAGACCTGGTATGTTGGCATGGAAACCAGTGAGAGAGGACTGATAGAGGAAGAGGGTGAGATTGCTCGTACATTATTATTGAAGGTGATTTATTGCGGGTGATGGGAGACAATGGGTTTTCAGATTGCTGCAACATGTTGCTGGAGTCTCTGTTGTAATCAGACTGACTGAATGGAGCTGGTCTGCTGGTCTGCTGGTCTGCTGGTCTGCAGGTCCGCTGGTCTGATGGTCTGCAGGTCCAGGTCCTTTGAAGGGTCAGGTCACCATGGCTGTGACCTTTGACCTCCTTACTAGTGGTTGGTGATGTACGGATTGAAGCTTATTCTGCTGTTGCAGTGATTGGAAGTTGCTCTGGATGAGACCATCAGCTAAATACTACTACCACTACTATAATACTACTACTAGTAACACTACTGCTAGTACTACTGCTACTGCTTGTACCTGTATTACTACTATTGCTACTTTTATGACAGGTAATAAAAGAATAAATTTTGCAACAACATTTTCCTCCCTCCTCCCCTCCTCACCCTCTCATCCACTCTGTCCTCCCCCCTCTGGTCCCTCCCCCCCCCCCCCCCCCCCCCCCCGCTGCAGTTGGGACGACAGCAGCTCGGTGAGCAGCGGCCTGAGTGACACTCTGGACAACATCAGCACCGACGATCTGAACACGCCCGCCTACACCGCCGTCGGATCCTCGTCGTCACGCAAAAACAAGGGAGCGCAGGTAAACCCCAGGGATCTGCTGCTGACGGGAACCTGACATGATCCTGACATCGTCGTTAGTTGGAGTCGATCCTGAGAGTGAATCTGGACCAAAATGGATCCTAGGCTCTGGTAACGGAGCACCAAGTAGGGCTTTCAAAATATAGCTGCAGGGATTTGATGGTGTTGTTGATCAATGACTCAATCAATGACTCAGCGATTTCTGGCTTTCAAAACTCACTTTACAGCCCACACACACCCACACACATACACACACACACACACTCGTCACAAGCATCCAACGTCTTGACATTTTGTTGAGCCACCAGGGACCGAGCGGTCTTTGTCCCAGTATCAGCATGGTGATGTTTCACCTCTTCTCTAGGCGTTTCTGTTCTCTTGCTGGTTTCTATTGTGAACATGTGACTTCTATTCCCGTCCACCATAGCCCGAGGAGCCCAGTGAGCATCAACGCCGCTGCCGCCCACTGACAGAGGTCGATAAAGGTCATAGATTACTTAATGCCCCTTGAAGCATCTCATTTAGTTTGGCTTATTTGCAGTGAAGCGCTGAACATAATACTGCAAATAAACACTACAGGAGAGACTAAAAACCCTCCAGTCAAACAAGTTAAATGAATCCCCGTTCCAAGCATGTTGGTGGGGCTTCAGATGGAGGCCGGTCTGAGTTCGCTGCAGAGTGACGGGCGCTGCCTGGCTCTCCGCTGAGGCTTGGCGAGATTTTGGCCCCTCATGAAAAACCTCAACAGACTGGGCTCTTAAGAGACTCTGGTGTTGCTAGGGAGACGGGCCATCTGTCAAGGTAGGGTAGTTATCACTGCTGTGTGTGTGTGTGTGTGTGTGTGTGTGTGTGTGTGTGTGTGTGTGTGTGTGTGTGTGTGTGTGTGTGTGTGTGTGTGTGTGTGTGTGTGTGTGTGTGCCCATCCATCCCAAAAGACTTGGCTGGCTCCAAAGATAGCTACCACTGTACATAGACACACACCACAACACTATCTGAACATGGACTGATACTCATTTGTGGTGTGTGTGTGTGTGTGTGTCACTTCTTATAACTTCGTATCAAGTGTTGCAGAATAAAAATGAACAAACACCACCCCCTCCATGTATTCAGCCCTCCACTTGCAAAATCCTTGTATTTTTACTCTCAGTGGTTCAAATTTGAGTTTCCTCTCCATCCATTCTCTGTTCTGAGCGCTTTGAGATGAGCCTGCAGCACAATCATGAAGGGAAGACTTGCACTTCCTTTAAAAGATTATTTGTTGGGCTATTATTGGTTAGTTAATCATAGAGAGAGACAGGAAAGATGGGCGAGAGAGGTCCTATCCCAGACCTGAACCCAGCATGTCGTGGTTACGCGGTAGCTAGCCCGTTAGCCGAATGAACCACCCGCAGATTTCTGTGTTTGTGTGCTTGTGTCCATGTGCGCTCGCCCACCTCTTCTTCTTCTTCTTCTTCTCCTTCTTCTTCTTCTTCTTCCCTCCAGTCCCAGAGAGGAGGCAGGTCCAAGCATGCAGAGCAGGAGGTGAGCAGCAGCTGGGCCGGAGCTGAGGACCTGAAGAAGGTGGAGGAGGAGCTGGAAGCAAGCATGGACCCTAGCGGCGCCTCCTCCCGCTGGAAACCTTCCTCGTCCTCCTCTTCCTCGCAGCCCCAGGGCCAGTATGAGGACACTGGTCAGAAGACCGCCGCGCTGGCCCAGATATCCCAGACGGGCTCGTGGAGGAGGGGCATGACGGCCCAAGTGGGCATCACGCCCCCGAGGACCAAGGGTACCTCGGCCACCCTCAAAACGCCTGGTAGGACCTTCTAGTAACTTCATGAGAATCACTTCTTCTAACACCTCCATCACACGTGGGTCTGAGAATCTGTTACAGCTGCATCAGTCTTCACTGGCCCCAATGGTTAAACAGCTAAACCATCTCAGAGAAACCCATGACATTGCTCCAGCACTATTAACATGATCCTTGTGGAAAACTAGCTGCACATAGCTGCTGCACATAGTTTGCAGCAGCATAAAACCATTATGGCGTTCAAGGAAAAAATTAAAATCAATTCTGGTATAACTTAGTGTTTCATTTCAAAATGCTACACATCCATGTTTGGGAACAAATTATTCAGTTGCATATGCTTAGTTGACTTTGCAGTATTTTTTGGACCTGTCTCTCAGATGGACTCAATCAGAGAGACAGGTCAGTTGAGTTGCAATGGATTTGTTGCCTCTGCCCAAAAACTATATTTGGCTTTTCAAGTATATTCAATGACACCTGTGCTTTGAGACTTTGCACTTGCTGTTAAGTTTTCGGTCCACTCAGCAGGTTCAACGGGTTTGCTCAGGATAAGTATCGTTTTTCAATTTAGCTGAGTCGTGAGAAATGGGCTCTGGGAATTTACAGTAATTTGGCTCTTCCTGCTCTGTGGCACCACATGTGATGAGAACAAGTGGAGGTGAATTCTGCAGGGCCAAGCACTCTGCTGGGAGCCAGGGCTTTGCCTTTGTGTTAATGAGTGTTTTTGCAAATTGACAGGCAAAACTGATGATGCTAAGGCCTCGGAGAAGGGCAAGGCCCCGTCCAAGAGTTCAGCTGGCATCCAGCGCTCACCCTCCGATGCCGGCAAGAGCAGTGGGGACGAAGGCAAGAAACCACCCTCTGGCATTGCGCGCCCACCCACCACAGGCTCCTTCGGATACAAGAAGATCCCTGGCCCCACAGGAACCCTCATCACCTCCAGTGGTGCAACTCTGACCAGTGGCTCCGCCACCCTGGGCAAGGTGCCCAAATCCTCAGCTGCCCTTGGCAAAGGCACCGGAATCGGCGGCGTCCGTAAGACCAGCCTGGATGGCTCACAGCCCCAGGATGATGGCATTCTGCTCGGCTGTGGAGGGTCCAAAGTGCCCCTCCAGTACCGTTCTCTACCCAGACCAGCCAAATCCTCCAGTGGGACGGCGGCAGGGCGCAGTGGGCACCGCTCCAGCTCCAGCAGCATCGACTCAAATGTCAGCGGCAAGTCAGCCGGAGGGGCAGCAGCTCCAGCGGGGGCCAAACGCAGAGAGGCTGGGAAGGTGAGCTCAGACCGCTCCAGCCCCATCACCATCAACCAGACGGACAAGGAGAAGGTGGCGGTGTCAGACCAGGACCCAGCAGCCGGACTGTCCACCTCCCCCAAGTCCAGCCCTACCTCCAGCTCCACGGGCCAGTCAGGCCTCAGGCAGCCCGGCTCCAAGTACCCCGATATCGCTTCACCTACCTTCCGCAGGTCAGACACACCAAACATGTCAACCTCTTCCGTTCTGTCTTTGTCCCTCACCCTTTGTTGTTTTGAGCGATTCAGACATTTCATCACGTTATCGGTCCCTTGATTGTTAACAAGAAGCGATTGCTTTTACAGTATATCCTTGAAACGAGAGATTCAACGAGCCTTCTTTAAAGGGTTCAGCAGACACTCCTGTTTCAGAAAGGTGTTTTCCTTCGTACTATTGAACTGATGTTTGTGGTGCTCAGTAATGTTGTCCTGACGCAGGAGATAGCAGCAGCAGATAGGGCTGTTTATTGAAGATGTCATCCTGAGCGGCCATGGGATGAAAGATACTCTATCATCTCTAGATGTTTGGATGCACAAAATTGATATTAGACAGTTAATAAATCATATTTCGGCTTCAGCATAGAAAAAATTGATTGAATAGGTTTTTACCCGGCTGCACAGCCAAGGGGATGCCATTAAGAGTGATCCCTGGCGTACGGAGTAAGCCACTGCAGATGAAACATATCTTTACCCTGAAGATGAAGGTCTGATGGCTTTTCATTCAGGTCAGGCGAATCCAGTTTACCAGCCGTGATCAGAACAGACAGCAGACAAGAGTTCCTCAGCGCACAAATCCCTGAGTCATTAGGAGGCGTGCATTCGCCAGGCGTGTCCAAACATCCGTCCCATCCGATCTGTCGCGATGTTGGGTTTCATCTGAGAGAGAGAGAGTCATCTATAAATTCTGTGTGATTGCGATGACAGACTGAGACAGACGCAAGTGGAGCAGCAGGCTGTGTGAACATATGTGGGAGGCGAACCGGGTTGAACGGCCTCGCAGATTGGGGTTATTTAAAGTCGCGGGGTTGAAACGGGCGAAGCTGTGGAAGCAGATGTGGTGATGCACATTACCGAGAGATCACAGCTGAAAGACGAGGCTCGCTGCCGGGCTCGGGGTTTTATCTGCAGGCAGGAAGTTGCAGTTGAATGATATTTGTGACTGGTGATTGTTATGATGAAGAGGTGGTGATGAAGAGGCAGCTTCTTGATGCTTCCTACCAATGCAGTAATACAGTGTAATTTCATGTGTAATATAAGTCAGTTGGAGGAGGAAGCTCAACCCCACAGCACTGAAGTCCTTGTAAATGATTACTCAGCAGTTTTCAGACCCATTGAGCATTTCTGAATGACTGCCCCCCCCCCCCATCCCCCCCTCTCTACCCCCAGATTGTTTGGCACCAAAGCCAGCAGCAAGGCCAGCTCCCCAGGCACGCCCGACTCTGGCAAGTGCCCGTCATTGCTGGGCAGCCCCCACGGCACATTGGCAAGGCAGGCCAGCCTGGACTCGCCCTCCTCCGGCACGGGGAGCCTGGGCAGCGCCGGTGGCCAGAGCGGCGGCAGCAGCCCGCTGTACGGTAAAACCCCAGACCTGTGCACCGACTCCCCGGCCTCCAGCCCGGCCTCTGGCCTCTCCCTGCCCTCCAACGCCCGGCCCTGGCCTGCCTGTAGCTCCTCGGCCGGCAGCAAGGACACACTGAGCTGCCAAAGCATGACCAGTCTGCACACCAGCTCTGAGTCCATTGATTTGCCGTTGGGCCACCACGGGCCCAAGATTACGCGAACCGGCAGTGTCAAGTCCACCCTGTCTGAGGGGTGAGTACTCAGGGAATACGATTGATGGGAATCGTATTCATTGTTTCATTGGCCAAACATCTACATCTCCCTCTCCTAAGGCATGGACATGCTGTACAGAGTACCGTCCAAAACAATGGAACCACCGACACAAAATATTTAGTGGTCAGTTTCTTTATCTGGCATGGTTTGGGTTTAAATAAATGCTATCCTAAGACTGTGAGTGATCCTCACCCATGATGCATTTCTTTTCTGCTGGGAGCTTTTGAGGATGACAGTGACCATGTGAGTGATTACCCAATAGTCTGAGACACAAATATGTCTATATATACTTTTATTTTGACAAGCACAGATATAATTCCAATGCCATATTGCAAGCAGCTCCCCTTTGTGTCATATCGCAGCATTTAGCTGATGGTTAGTAGGTTTTCAATGCCCATCCTTGGGAGCTTCATGAAGGGCATCTGAAACAACCTTTCTAGTGGACCTGAAGCCATGCCAGTAAGAGCACCCCAGATCACTGCAGACCCCCACACACCATGGGGGGTATAACAGGGTGTTTCCATTGTTGGGTGTAGAATCTGCAGGGCAACAGCTTCTTACTGTTCTAGCTGTATTTCTCTGAAAATGAAACAGTTGACCTCAGTGTTAAACTGCCTGTGTTGTGTGTATGGTGTTTCTTGTACTGTGATGCATTCATGTCTTTAATGTTTTCCTCATGCAGTATTTGTGTTTGTGTTTGTGTGTCAAAGGTCAACTTGTAAAATGTGAAGAAAATATTACAAAAAGGTTTTCTGGTGTTCATCTAATTCACTCATCCTCTGTGTTTTAACAGCATGCCTCTTGACAGAAACACGCTCCCCAAGAAGGGATTGAGGTACAACTCACCTGCAACCTCATTCTCCTGTTGTTCACTCACATAGACCACATGTGCATGCAAACAGCCTCATGCTCTGTGTACTTTCCACATTGTAATAGTTCTGGCATGTTGTGTCATAAATACATCACCTTTGGCTGCGTTCACACTGCAGACCTTCACACTCGATTCTGATTCGCTGCTCATATCTGATTCTTTTGGATGTGACACATATCTGATCCCAAAATGAACAGACAGTGACACCAAAACGACACGTGTGCAGAGTAACAAAAAGAGGTTACATCTGTTTTTGTACCCACACTTCTCCTCTGGTGTCGAACCCGTTTCGGTTACGGTACCTTCCTCTGAGTTCTGACGGGACTGAGGCGCCTCCTGAATACCAGTTCAATTGGTTCTTTCATTTTCTTCCCATCGTTGCCGTGGCACCAAAATTATGACAACTGTCTCAGGTTGATGATGTAAGATTTACATATCATCATGGCAACGCTGACAAATCCCGATTGGAGTCGCATGTAGGTTGTGTGCGGTCCAGATCAGCTTTTTGCTGTTCACACTGATTAGAAAACATCAGCTCTGAGTCTGAGGGGAAACAAATCAGAACTGGGACATTTCCATCTGCAGTGTGAACACAGCCTGAGAGGATCCAAGCAGATTGTGTGTGTGTGTGTGTGTTGCCATCCGATTCTCATCTTGTGCACGGGTAGAAATGCAGCAACCACAGCAGCCATGCCACAGCAGTTCCTCCTCAGCCTGCTAAGATGACCCAAACCTCTTTATGACTTGCAGTCGGTCGGAGGGGGGAGGTAGAACAGATGTGTGGGAGTTACCTGGGAGGAAAAGGGGGAGAAACAGATTCATCACAGTGGCATAACCGCTGCAAAGGAACAAACCGCCTCCCCGTCCAATTACACAGTACTGCTGCCGAGAATCAGAGGAGGTTTCTGATACGTTTTGTGCTGAAGCTGCCGAGACCGTGCAGCTCGAGTTTTTTTCCGACCACAAATTTTATGCTCGCTCTGTTCAGATCTGCAACCGGTCAGCATTTTATTCTCTCGCGGTGTTTGTATTTCCTGCGAGAGGATTTTCGAACTAATACTTGCCCCGTCGAGCCGTCCAAGTCGGTCGGTGCTGCTCATCTGTCAAATGTTCCGCCGACTTCTTAGTGAATCGGCAACTTTTACATGTTATGACAGGAGAACCACCAAAGTCATCTCTTGTGTCTCTGTCCTGTGCACATGCTAACCTGTTAGCATACAACTGACAGATGGAGCTTCTCATGTTAGATAATGCTATCTAACATAAGCAGCTCCATCTGTCAGGGATCCAGAGTCGGGGCCAACGCGTCGGAGGAACCCTGACATATTTCTCTTCCCTTAGTGGTTTCAGTTTCAACACTTCGACTCCGCCGAGGCTCGACTGCTGCAGTGTCGCACAAATTCACACTTGGACGTCGAATCCCCGGCGGAGAGAATGGGAAGCGGGGGGGAACTGAAGCGAGGTCAGATGTGACAAGCTTAGTAATGGGGGCGTTAGGAGGAAGTCGGCGCTGAAAAGGGATGAGCGCAAACTCAATTATCGTCCTCAGAGGATTAAATATGGCCGCTTGTCACGCCGGTGATAAGGAGGCATCCTGCTGCCAGGACACTTCAGAGCAGGGAGGAGCGGCAGTGTGTTTGGCAGCTGTGGAACAGAGCAGTGTGTGTGTGTGTGTGTGTGTGCAGATGCATGCATGTGAATGTGTGCGTGTGCGTGTGCATGTTCGTATCAGTGTGCAGACTCATTTCACCACATGGACTTCCTCTACAAACCGTCTATCTGTGCCTGAAGTGTCGCTGTTGGCCGTTTGGCGCTGACTGACCCCGTGGTGCTTTCAGGTACCCTCCGTCCTCCAGGCAGACGTCCCACGAGGAAGGGAAGGAGTGGTTGAGGTCCCACTCCACGGGGGGGCTTCAGGACACCGGCAGCCAGTCGCCGCTGTCCCCCCCAGGAGCCGCCTGCACCACCACCGGAAAATACCACTACTCCAACCTGCGTGAGTAATCCAACCTCTCGATAGGTTGTTGTATTCACTCTCAGGTGTGTGTGTGTGTGTGTGTGTGTGTGTGTATAAGAAACACTCTCCCCTCCCTCAACAACTCAACTCAGCACGGCGCTCAACCCCCAAGCTGCTTTGTGGCCATCAGTAGAGACTGTGGTCGTGAATGTGAATGTGTGAGTGAAGCGGGGCGTTTGCTGTCCCTGGGAAAATGAAAGTTCTGTATCTATTTTTGTTATTTGTCCCGGCCGCTGAGCTCTACTCGCCACCGGGCATTTTAAAAGCTCTCACAACATGATAGAGGAGGTTTGTCTCTCGTACAGACAACAAGAAACCAGCAAGAACTCAGACAGCAGAAGAGTAAAGGAGGTTTAATGACATTTAATGCAAAAACTAAAAGACACGCCAGAAGCTTCCTGTCAGCAGACAACACTAAAGAGGGATACCAGCCTACATGCTGCCGCCCACGCAGGCCTTCATCGGTGTCCGTTTGCACGCTCACTCCGCGGAAATCACTCCTTTTGAATCCGTTGGTTTTTTTATTGCTGGAAGAGAAATCTGCTCACCGGTCTCTAGGTGGAGGAGGAAGGAGGAAGGAGCCTGCACACATTTCTAGGCTTCCCACACAACTTGGATGGACAAAAAGTTGTGTTGGTGCTCAGTGTGGGCTCTTTCCTTTCCCTGGTTGTTAGCGGTACTAGCTCCTGTGTGCCGTTATTATGCCGCTATCTGGTTTCTGTTCGTCTGTTGGGTTACACTGTTGAATGAAATGTGTTTATTGATATGACACATGGCCACGACATCACAAACTTCAAGAAAAACCCCGTCCTATTGGCTGTGAATGGTCTCCGCTGGGTAAAGAGACGCCGTGACTAACCCGGTACCGCTGTGTTCTCTCCAGTGAGCCCCACCAACATCAGCCAGTACAACCTGCCGCCGGGCAGCACCAGTATGAGCCGCTCCAACAGCATCCCTGCCCAGGACTCCTTCGACCTGTACGGCGACGGACACCCACTAGGGGGCAGCGCCACCTCCCTGGAGGACCGGCCACGAGCCATCAGCCGCTCGGGCTCCTTCAGAGACAGCACTGACGAAGGTGGGGCACACACACACACACACACACACACACTCCTGAGCTGTTGACCCTAAACCCAAGCTCTAATCCTACACTAACATGATGACCGGCCAAAATGACCAAAAACGCCATCAGAGGTTTAAAACTCAAACCGGCTCTCACAAAGATTGAAGTACAAGATCACACACCCACACACATGCATATAAACACACACACACACACACACACACACACACACTTGCCTACAAAGAATCAATCTTTAGGTGCAACATCTCCAGCGACCATCTCTCAGCAGTTTTTAATTTCAGACCTAAAGAGCTCTTAGAGGTCAAGGGTCAGACTCAGTAAAGGTTGAATTGAAGCGATGCCGCTTTTGAAACTGTGACTCACTCCTGTCTCTGGTCTCCGTCCTCCGCAGTCCACGGGTCTTCGCTGTCCCTGGTGTCCAGCACGTCGTCGCTGTACTCGGCGGTAAGTAAGCTTCCCCATCTCCGCCTCAGACGGCGGGTCAGACGCGGTGACGGGTTCGGCATCGCGGCGGTACCTGTTGACCCATGTGTGCTTCTTAGACTGAATGATAGGTGCATCTAGTCTCTGAGGGGTAGTGCTAGATGTTTCCATGTGTCTGACTAGCAAGGCGCTGGTCCTTCAGCCAAGGGGAGCTCAGGCCAGGAAACTACATGTAATATCAGCGTGGCAACTTGATCCTGTCAATCATCTTTTCTGCCCACCGTGTTGCAGATCCATGAAGGTGATTGAACGGATCAAGTTGCCGCCCTCAACCTTGATTAACCTTTTAAAGAAAGACTGGAGGAGTTGAGGAGGAGTTGAGGAGGAGACGTTGACCACTGGTGCAAATTCTGTTTTTTGCTTTTGCTTACAGAATAGTAAAAACATTGAGGCTGAAATCATCCTCATTTATGAAATATTGAGCAATCAACTTCAGGTAAAACAAATCTCTTTTTTTTTTTTTAATAATTGGTTTACATATTGTTTTGAAAGCCTTCAGGTCTTCCCACAATGCAGTGCAGCGTTAAAAACCCCGTTTCCACAGTCCCCAGCTGACTCGGACATGTGTCGGGTTTCTCCTGCCATCACATTCGGTGAGGCAGCAGATTAGTCTCAGGGAGAGAATCCATCACGAGCAAACCGTCTCGTTTTCCCTCGGGGTCCAGTTGTTTATTTTGTGTTTATCACGTTGCTTCCTGCCTGGCTCCCTCCGAGCCGGACGCCGCTGATATCCGACGTCGCTTTTAATCTCCGTTTTAATTCACGTTGAGATTCGGCGCCGTTTCATCTTTTCTTCTCATCTTTCTTATTTCTTCTAATTCCTTTTTTGAAAACGTATTTGATTGATCAACGGGTTTCCTCCTAATAATAAGGGGCTGCATCGTAACGTATTAGCTTTCCTCAAATCACAGAAACTCAATCAATGTCAATGTCTGATGGATGTTGATCAGAGGCTGTAAATGATGATGATGATGATTAAGATGATGCCTCCCGATCAATCACTTCTTTTCTACCCGTCTTGACCTCTGCTGCTGTAAAAACTCAGCACTGGACAACGAGTCAACGAGTCACACACATTATTGCTTAATTGACTCGTGCATTTTTTGGGGGGTTAATTGCTGGTTTTTCTCTCCCGTTTTGTAGCTATTTTTACTTCCCACAGGCCAGAGGTGGAAAGAGAACGTAGAATCATGTAGAAGTACGTTTTACTGAAGTATAAACATCTAGGGAGAAGGAAAAGGAAGAAGTAGAAAGTGATGTGATGTAGCTGTTGTCTGGCTCGGTGCACGGGGCTTTTATTGTCTCGTCCTCTAACAACGTTTGTTTCCCCGCTGCAGACGGAGGAGAAGGCTCACTCTGAGGTAAGACCGTCTGCGTTATCCTTCCTTTATCCTGGCGAGGTCGACTCGTGCGGCGCTCGCTCGCCTTTACATCCATACTGTCGCACACGTTCACACCCGGGAGCTTCTCAGCGCAACTGCGGTCTGCTCCGGGATTCAAACTGGCAACCTCCCGGTCACCAGCATGCTGACATCTGGGCTGTTAGATGTGTGTTTTTTCTGTCTCACTGCATCTGTATTCAGTCTGTTGATGTCAGTGTGAATACAAATGCAACAAACTGTTAAATGGAGGTAGATGAATGGCATCAGGTTTAACCCTTTGTTGCATTGATTTATATGAATAAGCCTTCTGCTTCATCTTCATCATAAATAACATCCTGCATGCCCTGCACTTCCTCTATTCTGCTTTCACTCAACAATCCTGTTGAGTTTATCACCGATTCTCCTTTGATTCTTGAGTTGTGTGTGTTCTGTCACCCTCCTGTTCTCTGCACTTGTTTTGTTCAATCTGTTCAAATAGTACAAATAATAGCAAATAACTCCTACTGGTTGTTTTGACCTTGCACGGATCGCCAGACGGTTGAGGCTCAGCGCTTTAGGAGAGTTCAGATATTCCAGGTACGCTGGTGTGGGTTCCCAACCGTCACCTGAAAAAAATCAGATATGAGCAGCGAAAAAAAGCCTGCAGTGTGAACGAAGCCACCGAGAAATTTGATTCACAAATACTCTCATGTGTTTGTCTGAACTCAACGTACACCTCTGGCGTCCTGATGGAGGATCGAACCAACCGTGGCAGTTATTTGGAGATATTATTTGACCCGCTGCTCTGTTATCTAACCATGAGGAAAAAGCGTGTTGTGCTGGTTAGCTAGCGTCTCTGCAGCTACCCACAATGCATCATAGAGTTAATTTGTACTCTTCTCTTTTCAATTAAGGGTCAAACTGTCCAAAACTCCACGGTAATTCCCCCACATTTTATGTTTGCACTTCACCCCAGTGGTTTAAAATGCAACAGCTTCAACAGGGGAGTTTTCTAATGTCACAGCCGGTCTTTTTCCGGGAGAGTTTAACCTTGCGCCCCTCTTCTCCACTTCCTCCCCCAAACCCCTCCAGCAAATCAGGAAGCTGCGTCGGGAGCTGGACGCCTCCCAGGAGAAGGTGGCGACCCTCACGTCTCAGCTGTCTGCCAACGTGAGTTTTGTTTACCTCAGAAAGACGATAACCTGCTGTCAGGAAGCTTTCAGCGCGAGCGCCTGAAGGGATGTAAATCTGCACGACGCCCACTAATTCCTTTTCTCTTGGTGTTTGAAGCCGTTGCGTAGTGTGTTTATGGGTTTTTTTTTTCGCTTGTTTGATTCTGGTTGAGTGTGTGTGTGTGTGTGTGTGTGTGTGTGTGCGCCTCTGGGTTGTTGTTTTTTTGTCTGCCGTACATCGAGGATCGTCTCCGCTACCGTCTCACCTGATGGGGTTTCAACGAGGACGGGGGGCATCTTGCAAATTCAACCGAGCAGAGAGAAGAAAAGGGAGAGATGAGAATAGAGTGAATCCAGACTCGAGTGCGCCATACGTGGGTGAGAGAGAGAGAGAGGGAGAGCGAGAGAGAGACCTCCACGCCCCCCCAGACGAAGCTGTCTTTGTGCTGAGATGCAGGCGGATCTCCGGCTGCCCGATCAGGTGTGGAGGCAGGCGGGGTCCTCGCTTCGGTCCGGCGCTTTGATCGCAAAGTTCTGCAGGAGTAAAACTGAAGGCTAAACTGCAGACAGACTTGGAAGAGGCAAGGCGCCATGACAGAGGAGTCAGGGTCGAGTTGAACATCGTCTAAAACAGCTAGAGGACTATTCTTGGACAGAGCATTGATTCAACCTGATACAATATAGAGCGCAACAGGGACCGCCCACTTTATTTACGTCTCTGGTTCTGGAAGTAAATTTCCCATTCATTTACTCCAGAGACGTTTCAGAAAATCCTTCTATAAAGAGTTTTAAGGAACCAAGACAACCAGCTAGACGATGAATCGAGACCATAAAACATTTGATTCTGAGCAAAAAGAGATCGGAAAACGGAAGAAAAGTCAAAAGTACAAGACTGTGTACATCATTATTTATGAAGTGAAGGAACTACTCATCCCATAATCCATTGGAATGATACTTTTCCAACAACTTCCAAACTAACAATAGTTTAGCTTCTTCTTGAATGTAACATTTGTCAATAGTAAAGTGTTGATATTGTTGTTGTGTTGTGAGCGTATATATAGTGTTTCATATAGTATAGTGTAAAGTGTTGTCATCGACATGGTACAGTGATTCGTTCCAGCTGCATAGGATAAGCAGCTAGCTAGGTTACGCTAGTAGCTAACGTTAACGTTAGCTGACAAGACGTTCGCGGGTGCGGTAAACATTTCCATGGTAACGGCGAGCTCCACCAATCAGAGACGTCACTACCCACACTGTAGGATTGTGGGTAGTGTAGTACTTCTCCATGTTTTTCTCAAAACAAGGTTGATATCATACGGACTTGTGTCTTCTACAGGAGCAGACACTATCGTTTCACAACCTACTAGCTTGTGGTGAGGCTACATTGGATGGTTACGACATTATGGTTAATAATCAAAATCTCTATGCAAAATATGAATGGGATTTTCACTTCTGGAACCAAACTGTTGAGATCTATTAGATGTATTGTCTAGTGACACCGACAGGAGGAATCCACCTTCAGATCCTCTTACATCGGTCTGGGATGTTCCAGGAGTTGAAAGGTTGCGATTCCCTTTTTTTATCGTACCCACTTTCCCTCAACCTGCCTCGTCTACGTCAATTAGCAATTTTCCTACGTTTCCCAGAATGCCTTTCAACAACCCAAAGAGAAGGGGCGTGAACTTGTTGCGGTCAGCTGTGGGTTACATGTGTAAGTGGTGTCGCCGATAGCACAGAAATAGCAAGAGAGTCGAGAGTTGCGCCCCTTACTGTCTTGTGGCCGCATTGCATTCTGGTCTATTGAGGCTACTGCCAGAGGAGAAATTGTTAGTGTCGGGGCAAAATGGTGAGTCTAGAAAGATCGTGAAAACATTTTCTACCATCAAACTCTAACAGTGTTCAAGTGTTTCAGGGTGGATTTAATGTCTAACATCTAAACCAATCAGGTTGCATCGGCCCTTTCTGGATATGATGGGTCTAAACGATGGGTCTGATCTAAACATATGGAGCTTTGATGCTCAAAATAGTGTGTGTGTGTGTGTGGCGCAGAGATGGGCAACCAGTGCTGCTGGCATCACGTGCACATGACATCGCGTGAGCTTGGCTCCGGGCCCCATCACCCATCGTGGTCGGATGCAGGCTTGATAACACGCCATCGGCTCGGACGCCCACGGTAGAACCGAGGAGCCTCGAAAGACCCAGTCACAGTGTCTGTTGTGGCCGGCGCCATAAGGTGTGTCTGTAGTGGAAACGACAACAGACAAGGTGACTCCCCGGAGCGCAGTCCAGTCCGATCTGCTTCAAAACCCCATAGATACATATGAGTCATCACCCAGGGAGTTTCAACCACGCCCCTCCAGATCCTCTGACGTCAACGCTAGGGGGAATCGACCTTTACAGAAAACAGCGTTGAGTGTTGTTTATTAACAGCATCTTCCAATACCTCGAGCACCTACCTAACCCCGCCCGGCTCTGCCCGTCGAGCCGTGGGATCACCGGCGCCGCAGCTACCATGCTACTGTAAGAAGCTTTCAAAAGAAGCATCTCTAGCCGTGTTGTACCGGAGCTACATCACACTGCATGCTGGGTAGCCGGTGGTCTTGGAGCTATAAGCCCTTATCATCTTCCCAGCAGGGTGGGTGACTCAGTGGAAATGTCAGCCTCAGCACCCCTCAGCCCTGCCGCCGCCGCCGCCCAAGCCCAAGCCCAACCGCAAACTGTGCCATGTGCAAGACCTGCCAGAGACGCTGCACACACACACACACACACACAGGAATACATGCACACGTGCACACACACACTTCTTCTGTCGGTAGCATCGGCCCAAACCAGAGTGGGAAGATTTACTGGTTGTTGCATTTTTGTGTTTCATTTGTTTACATTCACAATCACAAGCCAACCAGGAACCAGAAGTCCCATGACCCCCCAGCAGCTGGTTGATTGGTTGAGTTTTGGTCACCTGTCATCCCACCAGGTTAGAGAGTCCAGACCAACCTGGTTCCAGTCTGGAACTTGATCTAGCATGATGGACTTGTCTGCTCTTCTCTGGTGTTCATACCAGTTAAGAACACATGAAGAAACATCTGGACATGACTGACCAAGTCTCCTTCTACCCATAATGCCTTGTGTTCTGGGGTGGTTTCCTGTAGCTGGTTGGCCTCCTAACGAACCACCACAGTTCTTCTGAAGAGGACTGAGACCTTTTTAGGAATCTTGCTCGCTTATTTGGGAGTTTGAATAAAACATGCTTGATCATGTCGCCTCCAGAGGCTGAAGTCGTTTCCATTCCACTTCCTGCGGCGAAGTGTGAGGTCATCATGATGAGACCTTTCCTACAGTATGAAATCAATTTGCTCTGTGCCCTCGCATGCATCGTTCTTATCGTCTGTTGGTTTATGTTGCACAGGAAGTGGAAGTGGGTCTTATCGGGGCGTTTCAGCGCCGTCGGTCAGTACGAGTCTCCTCATAGAAACGACTCCCACACCCGAAGCAGATTTGCCGGTGCGCCGTCAGGTCCGATTCGCCGCGCCGCACACTCGTCATCTTAATTAACTGCGTGTTTGTTTTGGTTTTGTTTGATCAGAATGAGAAAAACCTGCAAAAAGGATTAGGAGAACAAATGCTGCCAACCGGCGGAGGATTGTACCGCTGTTGTGAAGGGGATTACGTTCCCCGGCTTGGCTGACATTAAATCGGGTTTAAGAGTTCATTCAAGCAGCCCTCCCCCCCTCATCACCCCCTCCCCCTTCGCCTTCCCTTTCTACTCACCCTTCACTATCTCACCCTGACCTTCTCCATCACCACTCCTCTCCTCTCCAGTCTTTCAAGAGTACGTCCCCCCTCCCTTTCACTCCTCTTTATCGTTCTCCTTCCCCTCCCTCCTTTCTCTTCATCCCCTTCCTCCTCCTCCTCCCCCCCCCCTGCTCCCTCCCCTCCTGGCTGTAGTGTGAAGGGGTTTATCGCGGCAGTAGGTGCTGGCTTCGCCCGCAGGAGTCGTGACCACGTCTTCCCGTGCCGGTGTGCGATTGATTCTTGCGATGTCGTCGTCGGCCAACGAGGACGTGGTCTCGGCCGGCTCTCTGGTTTGGCCCACCGTCAACCTCTACCCCGAACCCCGGGATCAGGGCGGGGGGGGCTTAGGGGCCAAGCGTGGCCGCCGGACCCCCAGAGCAGGACAGATGGTTCGGCCGCGGGACGCGCAGGAGTCCGATCGGCGCCACCGCCTCCGCGGCGGACAGGTGGGCGGGGGGGGGCGGGGGGGGAGCTCGCAGGTGGAGCTGGACGGAGGAGGATGTGTTAGAACAGTTGGCATTTCTAAAGGTCAAGACCTTCGCTGAGTCAGCCAGGAACGCAGGGTGGAGGAGGAAGCACCGGGGTGCTGGTGTGTGTGTGTGTGTGTGTGTGTGTGTGTGTGTGTGTGTGTGTGTGTGTGTGTGTGTGTGTGCGTGTGCGTGTGCGTGTGTATTTATATGCTTATGAGGACCAAACGTGGATATTAAGATGAAGAAAATCCTCAGTTCTAGTGGTTAGTCAGTGAGGATCCTCATAAGTATAGCTGTGTGTGTGTGTGTGTGTGTGTGTGTGTGTGTGTGTGTGTGTGTGTGTGTGTGTGTGTGTGTGTGTGTGTGTGTGTGTGTGTGTGTGTGTGTAGAGATTGCCTTGTGTGTCTGGGCATGCTGCCTGCCTCCCTGTGACACACTGGGCCTGACAGGTGTCTGAGGGACTCTGCTTAGGATGGGTGAATGAGCTGGCAGTGCACACACACACACACACACACACACATACAGACTCACACACAAAAAGTTTTACGTGTTCCAAATGGAAAAAGCACACACACACACACACACACACACACACACTGCATTTTGCTTTGCTTTCATCAGGCTCAGCAGAGCAGATGGCGTGACGTTGCTCAACATTCGCCATCCTTCAGTGTGGCGCTGCGTCTTTGGGTGGCGGATGAAGTCAGGTGGTCTCTCCTGGCGTCAGGGTTTCTCCGGACCGGGTTTCTCCGGACCGGGTTTCTACAGACCGGGTTTCTCCGGACCGGGTTTCTACAGACCGGGTTTCTCCGGACCGGGTTTCTGACGTCATCAATAAAGACGAACAGGAATCTGCTTTGTTTTGTTTAGTGGGAGATCAGAGCGTGCTGAGGTGCATGGTGGTAGTGATGCAACTCAATGATCAACATGCTGTCAACATCCGTCTCCTTATACCCACAATGCTTTGCGTTTTGGGGTGGATTCCTGTACTTGGCTCAGATTACACTCTCTCTCCTAATGAATCACATTCTCTCGGAAGAGCATTGAGACCAAGTGAGCCGAGCTGAAGGAGGAAACGCTCCAAACACGCTCGACGTGAACGCGCCCTTACTGTGAAGGGCTTCCTGTTTCTTGAAGCCCGCTAATCCACCAGCAGGTCTTTGTAGCAGAGCACGCCGAACGCCTCAACACACTTTCTGAACATTCACTTCAAAGCTATCGCCTCCGACCAGCAGACCAACTCACTGCTCTACTGTCTGAGTGTCGGCAGTAGCGCTGAAGCTGCGATAACGGGAGGGCTCTGTCGTCACGACGACCTGCTGTAGCACCAGAGCTGCTGTTTTCACTGCATTGTGATTGAGCTTGTGCTGTGAAAGGCCAGTGTGTTGCTGTGGATGGATGAGTGTCCGGGGTTGGGGTCCAATGATACTGGACATTGTTTTGGTGTGTTCTGTTTGAGAAAATGTGATGATGATGATGAAACATGTGACCTTGGAATCATTACAAAAACATTACTTTTTTTTTTTCGATTTTGATGTTTTACTCTCTTAAATAAATCTTCACAAAAGCTAATTTCAGCTAAACGTTTTGCAATTTGTAATATGATGATGAAAACACCAAAATAAGAGCACACGAAAACATATCGCTATCGGCCGGGCACCTCGTCCTGTATCCGAGCCGTCTTGCTTCAACACGTTTGTGCCTCTCTGTGTTTGCAGGCTCACCTGGTGGCGGCCTTTGAAAAAAGCCTGGGGAACATGACCTGCCGCCTGCAGAGCCTCACCATGACCGCTGAGCAAAAGGTACAAGAGCTTTGTCCACAATTATGAATGTGTTGTGATTCGCCCTGATGCGCTTTTATTCTGAAATTCTGCTACCTGTCTCCTCTGCTCTTATTTCTCTAATTTTTCCCCTCGCACTTCCTCTCTTACTTGATTTCGTGGTTGCAGAAATGTTGTTTTCTTCCGTCTCAAAAACAACAACAAGTTTTCATTGAAGTCTTCATTGAACCTCAACCGGCGGCTAATCTGTCACATAATCCGTGAACGTAAATCCTATTCTGTGATGGCATGTTGATTCATGTGAACTGAAGGTTTCCTCTGAGACAGCCCCCATGACCCCCTGGGGCCCCAAGAAAAAAAAAACCAAAAAACAGTTGTATATACAGTACTGTATATTTCCCCCCAAAAAAGTAAACGCTCGTTAATCTGCCGCTCGGGTTTTTCACCGGACGTTTCCGGGAGGTTTTCATTTCAGCTCGGATAGCGGCGAAACGTATGTTCAAAGATATATCCCTACCACGAATTATGAAAGCTTCCCTCTGTTCTCACACACACACACACACACACACACACACACACACACACACACACTGATGAGCTCTGGCAGCTCTTTAATCCTCTCTAAATGAAAGCAGACGATCAGGAGGAAGTCTTTGTCAAACAACGCCGGCCCAACTTTTAATTAAAGCAGAAACCCTATCTGCAGCCCTCGGTGGGCTGGGGGGGGGAGGAGGGGGGAGGAGGGGGGAGGCAGGAGACTCCCCCTATCTGATCCTGGTGACTCAATAGCTTTTTATTCTAGCAGGTGGAGCCTGGGGGGGGGGGGGGGGCATATCCTCTTCAGAATACTCTACCACGTTATCTGGACTGTTATGGGAGGAATTATCTAACACAGTTATCTATAAGCTGTCATTTACTTTCATTACACACACACACTCTCACTCACACACACACACACACACACACACACACACACACACACACTCAGAGGAAGGGCAGACTGATTGGCAAAGTGCAAACACAGCACTTTTTGGTCAGATTATTTGTGCTCATGATGAATAGTAGCATGATATCTCTTATGTATTATCTCTCCCACTGTCTCTCTCTCTCTCTCTCCCCCGTCTCTCTCTCTCTCTCGCTCTCTCTCCCCGTCTCTCTCTCTCCCCCGTCTCTCTCTTTTTCACTGTCTCTCTTTTACTTCTCTTTCTCTCTCACTGCCTTTCACTATCTCTCTCTTTCACTGTATTTCATTGTCATTCTCTCTCTCTCTTTCACTGTCTTTTTCTGTCTCTCCCCCTGTCTCTCTCTCTCTCTCCCTCTCCCCCTGTGTCTCTCTCTCTCTCTCTCCCTCTCCCTCTCTCTCTCTCCCCCTGTGTCTCTCTCTCTCTCTCTCTCTCTCTCTCTCTCTCTCCCCTCCGTCCTGCAGGAGTCTGAGTTGGCTGAGTTGAGGGAGACGATAGAGACGCTGAAGACCCAGAACACCGACGCCCAGACGGCCATCCAGGTGGCGCTCAACGGCCCCGACCACCTGCACAAAGGTGAGCGGCGCCCGGGGGGGGGGGGGCAGTGGAGGATTATGGGTCCGATTAACACCCTATTAGGACATCCTGCCAATCAGGAGGGGGAACGACCGATCGACTGGTCAAACATGTCGGACGTTTACAACCCGACATCTGGGCGATCTGGGCGCGGTCCTGAATTCACTCCGAGAAACGAGACGCCGAGGGCCAATGAGAAGCGAGTTTACAGCGACGTGAAACGTTGGAACTGGAACGTGGAACTGCATTTACTCCCGTTCCTGCAGTGAATCTGGGTTAGATTCGCTGCTACTGCTAGGTACTCTGGGTAAAGCCGAGTCCTTCTGTCTTCATCAGACAGAAGGACTCGGCTGTCTTCATCAGACAGAAGGACTCGGCTTTACCCAGAGTACCTCTTGTTTTTCTCGGTTGTGACATTTCAGGAGTCGGCGGGATCGTCTCTCATCCTACCTGATCGTCTGGTGTGGATGCATGTTCAGCCTAAGTGGTCCAAGTGGGAGTTGAACCCCTAACCCTGAATCTATTAATGCTCTGTCTCTCTCTCTCTCTCTCTCTCTCTCTCTCTCTCTCTCTCTCTCTCTTCGTCAGCCCACAGGGTTTTCCCTTTGGCCTTAAGCCTTCAATTCTTACTCTGAACACTGCAAACTACCGACTCACTCTGCTCAGTCGCGCCGAGCCGAGCCGCAACTGACTTTATTTCCACATGATCACTGTGGCTGCGTTATCTCCCCAGACCTGCGGATCAGACGGCAGCACTCGTCAGAGAGCATGTCCAGCATCAACAGCGCCGCCAGCCACTCCAGCATGGGCAGCCTGGGCAAGGACGCCGAGGACAAGAAGAAGAAGAAGAAGAGTTGGGTAAGCGGAGGCGTGAAAGAACGTTCAGAACGAGGCTGAAGGCGTCGAGACGTTAGTCATCGGTATCGAGGGTCTTTAGTCCAAAGGCAGACGGGTTCTGACGTGGTAGAAAACAGATGCATGAAAAGGAAAGTCACTTAAAAGCTCAATTTCATTCCCTGAATTACCGTAGTGAGTCTGAGACAGAGCAGCATTTCCCTTCTGTGCACTAAACACAAAGGCCAAGGCCAGTTTCCAGTTTCCAGACATAGACACTCATTTCACTTCACGGGGAACACCTCCGGGTTACGCAACACAACAGCGTCTCCAACCCCGGTGAATGTGTTCAGCTGCTAGAGATGCTGGAAGCCTTTCATGCCCGTGACGCTTTTATGCTGCTGTAGTCGGTGGGTGAGGAGGTGGATGCGGTGGAGGCTGCACATCGCAAACACACAAACACAAATCAGACGGTTAAGCTGCCTCACGGAGATTAAACAACTTTGCATAGACGACGGTATTTTGAGCATCTATTGAAACTTCAGCTGAATGCCGAGGATGTGCACGTAGATGTGGAAGATGCCCTGTACGGTGTAGCCTGTAGGAAACATCTTGATCTAGACGTCTTTCTAGTTGCTCAAAAGCCAAAATCAGTAGTGTGTAGTGAAGGATCGTATGTTCTTAAAGTCATGGTTTGTAATTCCACCCTTATTCCTTCTCTCACCTCTCCACCCTAAACTCAATATAAAACCATTGTTAAAAAAAACGTCTGCAAAGTCTGTGTGCTTTGTGTTTCAATTCACTTGAGGTCGGCGGCAGAGCGTGTTCACGTTCCCAAGAGGTCATCTGGCAAAACCCCCAAAAAACTGCATCCGCCACTCGTTAAATACTACCCCGGTCTCCTCTCCGAGCGCCGTTGCTAGGTTACAGTGCTGAGATGGTGCCAGCTGAGTGGCTGATGGAGGGTCCGGTAGAGGAGTCAACCACTCGGCAATTATTGCTTGAGATGCACTTGAATTTCACATCCGGTGACGGCAACGTACAAGTCAAGTCGTCCAGTGGCTGGTAGCAGTAGTGACGATGAAATCAGGGCAGCGGTTGGCCAGAGGACAGAGAAGTGGGCTTGTGACCAGAAGGTCGCTGGTTCAGATCCCTCGGACAATGTGGGCGGGGTCGGGGAAGCTGTTGAGCAACTCTCAGAGCTTATGGTTGAACTGGGCAGATCCCAGGTCTGAATGTGTGCAGCTGTATGAATCAGGAAGCAAACGTATATAAATAAAGGTTAAAAAAAGGATTGACAGAGTCGATATAGTTATCGGTGTGGCCAAGTTGAGTTGAGGACATGCTGCCCTTTACCTTGATAAGCTCATTTCTCTCTCTGACACACCTCGGGTCCCTTTAAATAATACCTCCGATGTCTCGTACGATGAACTCACAGCATCCTGGGTTGAAATCCAGCCTGCAAGCTTTGTTCGTTGTCATCCCTCTCCCATCTTCCTGTCTCTCTCTACTGTGGACTTTCCAATTCTCTTCTCCTCACTTCCACAAAGCACTTCAGTGTCCCTGGCTGAGATCTGCTATTTGGCGAAGCCTCGCGAGCCAGACAGACGAAATATTAGAAGTTCTTTCTCAGCCTCCAGCACAGAGCCGAGCCCGAGCCAGGTTTCAGTCTCAGCACCAGCCCTCCGAACGAAACGCACTGCTGACAAACCAAAAGTTCACAGTCTGATTGAACTCGTCCTAGCCGGCCAAGTAAGACCAAAAAAACAAGCCCTGCTGAATCAGTCGCTTCAGCATCTACTAATTGGTGGCCGTGTGGGCGGAGCCTCTGGGAGAGGTCACTGTAGGACTGAGGAGTGTGAAGAGAAAGCAGAATAGCAGCAGGGTGGCAGAGGAAGGGTCAAGTAGGGAGATGGATGACCCGTCAGCAATCATCCCGTCCACACAGATTCACCCAAATGAAACTCTGGTGTTGGGTATGGTCACCGCCCACAGGAAGTGACCAATCAAAACTTGAACATGAGTGTGGTGTGTGCAGTTCACTGACGTCTGTTTACTGGATTTTCCAGAATTTGAACTTCAATAATCCATTGAAGTTCAAATTCTTCAAACAGTTTCCTGAACGCTCCACATGTCTGTAACTGCGTTGAGGCAAATGGACTGTGATACGACATCGTTCAATCATCAATCGTTCAATCATCATCGTTATCGTCGTTATAGCAACCTTAACAATCAGCTGTAATGACATGGAGACTTAGCAGTAGAGTGTGACGTGAGTGGGCGTGGCTTAACGTTGAGTGTGTTCTGCATCTTCAGGTGGCTGACTCCATCCCGGCTCAGGTCAGTGGTCCCGAGCGTGTCTTCTGTATGTGTGCTGTGGCTACTACTCATCCTCCCCTCCTCTTCTTCTTCTTCTTCCTCCTTTTTCCCCCCGTCAGAGCAACCTCTTCTTCCCCTTTCTGGAACCGTCGGCATGGAAACAGCCCCCCCATCCCTCTTTCCCCACCTCCTCCTCCCTGCTCCATTTTGACTGCTTGTTTGTCTGTAGTTTTTAAAAGCCTGTTTCTTCCCCCTCTCCCAGTCTCATTTATCCTCACGGTCACCATGATCTGGAGACTTCTCCCCGAGCTGCCTTGCTTCTTGCCCTCCTATTTATCAAAAACAGACAGTTGACCGTTGCTTGGGAACAGCACGGAGTGACTTCCTGGTGGTCACAGGATGTGATGTCACCAGAAACGATGACTTAGGAAGAGATGTAGCGTGTATCGGGAGGGGGGCGGGTGGTGATATTGACATTTTTTGTGCGTCTGTCTTGCAGTTGCGCAGCTCCTTCAAGCAGGCGTTCAGCAAAAAGAAAACCAAGTCGCAGTCGGCCCACGACGAGATGGAGGAGATGACGGACTCGCTGCCCTCCTCGCCCAAACTGCAGCACGCCAACAGGCAAGGCAGCATCCCCACGCTGCACTCCTCCCCCTCCACCACAGAGTGAGTTTGCTCCCACGTACAAATATATAGACGCTCACACACGGGTGAATAAGGAGATGGAAGGCAGTCACCGAGTCAGCCTCTTCCTGAACTTTATTTAAAGTAAAGTATTGTTTTCTAGAGGGAAGTGCTATGGTTTACATGGCGGGTGCTAGGTCGGCCCTCTCTGAGAAGTTCCAAAGTAAGGAACCAAGAGAAGTTCGTAAGAGATGAGAAAAGACTCTAAAGAGCCTCCTGAGGAACTTCTTGAAATTTCTTCTTGGGTAACTTCTGTAGATCTGTCTTAAAGGAGAATTCCAGGATTTTTAAACCTGGCCTCTATATCCACAAAATCGCCTATTATACCTGCAAAATAGGTCCAAAAAGTTTCGGAATTGCTCCGGTAGATCGACTCAGTCGGCAGTCGCGAAACGGGCTCAATGGCTGCAACGTAATCTGTAGGGGCAAGTGCGCGCGGTCAAAGTACGATGCTCTTTGAACCTATTTTGCTGTATAATAGGCGATTTTGTGGATATAGATGCCAGGTTTAAAAAACCCGGAATTCTCCTTTAAGAGCAGCTTTGGAACGATTTGAAACACTAGCTGGATTGGTAGCAATGATAGATACATACATGTAGACTGGGATGATCCTGCCTCTCCAGGTCATGTCTCATACACCATCATCGTATCACTGTTGCTTTGTGTTTGGTTCCCACCAATGTCTCCTGAATCTTCACGTTACTTTTTTTTTATCTCTCTCCTCTTTTATCTCGACCTCTCTGTTCGTCCGTCTCTCAAACGTCTCCGCCTGCTGTAGAAAATGTGTTTGTGATAGCAAGTCCTCCCCCGTTTGGACACCAAAGAAAAAGCAAAACGGCCACGTGGTCTACAAGCACAGATCTCGGTAACAGGCGCTGCATGCTCCCAGGGAGTGTGTGTGCGGTGGGGTGTGTTGGTGTGGCATCTCTTCTGCATCTCTTAATGCCATAAAAATAAAAACCTCGGCATGCTTTGGTTTTCTCCTCTCTTCTCACAAGTAGGTCGGAGGTGATCGATCTCCCTGGTGCAGAAACAGGCCCAGTGCCTCGATCACGTCTAGTAGATTTTTCATAGAAAGTAGCAGTAGGCCGAACCAGAACAAATTGTCTGTCTGTCACTTCGAGAGGCCAACGCTTTGCCCTTTCTCCCCACTGATGCCATTGTGCATCTGCTAACGAGCGACTAGCATGCTAGCACCGTCTGTGCACATCTGAGTGCCAGCTAGCGAGTTGAATTGCTTGTCTTCTGTTTCCTTCGGAGGAATCTGACGGGGTTTGAATGCGTCAAGCCTGTTTACCAACCCAGGTTTGACATATTCCAGTTGTGTTGTGACTTTGCAAAGTAGCATTGGACTGAACTTGACGTTGTTGATGAACCGCTAACAGCTGAGACGAGGTGATGGAGATGAAGCTGATGCAGTAGATGCAGGCAGTACCTCCATGCCTACAATCACAGTAAAGAACATCTTCATGGTTGTGATGGTTTTTATTTATTTTAACAATTACCAACCATGTGTACTAATTAAGAAACATCTAAATATCTCCCTGGTTACCAGAGTTGGTGTGGCATCTAATGAAGCACAGCTACTCGTGCATTATGGGAATTATCACCACAGTTGAAACGCGTCTTTGACCAATCAGATTGCTTGGCGGAAGTTATGTTGTTATGCTGGATGGATTATCCCTAGATGGGAAGGATTGGTTGTCCCAGATGCCCAGAGGCCCCGCCCACCTCCATGTTGTACGTGCCTGTACAGTTTTCACCAGTTTCCCTTTAAACTTCAGCTCTCTCTCTTTTCCTTCGAGTGTGTATTTCTCTCTATATATGGTGTGTGTGTGTGTGTGTGTGTGTGTGTGTATATGGGCCCTCGAGGTGACCCCGCCCCCCCCTGCCCCTCCCCTCTGTGTAACCCCGGCTGCAGGCTGTGTGAATGCACCGAAGCCGAGGCCGAAGTCATCCTGCAGCTGAAGAACGAGTTGAGGGAAAAGGAGCTCAAGTTGACGGACATCCGCCTGGAGGCACTTAGCTCCGCCCACCACCTGGACCAGATCCGAGAGGCCATGAACCGCATGCAGGTGAGGTCGGGGGTTTGGTATGAGTCATTCTTCATCTATAGCAGCACAGCATCAGATCCAATCATCCCTTTTCCTCGATCAAACAGTCAAACTCAAATGTTAGTCCGAGTTCAAACTGTCAAAACTTCTCTCTCGCCACTTCGATTGGGCCAAAGTGGATTATTTCCCAGGAGGCATTGGGGAATGACAGCTGCCAGTTTAGAAAGTTAATGACCCGTTCAGAGGATTGTTTGAGATGGTGGACAGGGCACCAGCGGGGCGCCTGGAGGGTTAAAGGCAAACTAGCATCTCACACAAACACACTCACTGTCTGAAAGTTTTGACCAAGCAGTGGACATGAGACTGTAGTTAGCACAGCAGCCAAGCTAGGACGCCTCTTCGACCAATCAGATCGCTCAGCTGTCACAACCCGTTGTACAAACACAAACAGTCCATGACTTGAATTGACTTGTCACTCTCAATTAAAACAAGGAGAAGACTCTGAACACAAAGACACAAAGCTCTCTCCATGAAAACAAGCTCATGTCCAACTCCTTCATTTCACTACGAATTCAAACTTTATCCCACAAGGGAAGTTTACAACAGGAACACAGTACAGTTCTCCTCTGGTCATGGAAGACTCCTTATCCGAGACTTCATTGCAAAGGAGCCTTGAAGATCAGAAAGGTGCTTACAGCCCATAATAATACTGATTCACAATACAACCAGTGGCCAGCCTGAATGCAAGGGAATGACCATTTGGTTTAAGCGTCTAAACAGCCAGTGGAGTGGCTTCAGTTTGACCCATTTCTTCGTCTGGGACTGCAGTTTGACTAATCCATCCTGGTTACTATCACCTAGCGTTGTTTACAATCTCACAATGTCACTTCAGGAAACATGTCCATGCTTCTTGGTATATTAGAACAACGATCAATAACTACTCCGCTTTGACTGGTTCTCTTGTGTTTCATGTGTTTTTATTATTATTGTTTTAATATTAGTGTCTTTTTCTTTAACCTTGGTATCTCAACATCATTGTCATTGAATGATTCCTCCACAATAAAGGTTGAATGAATGAATGAATGTTGTTCCAATGCAACCTACCTGCTGCCACCGTTAGAGACTCTGTTATAACCACGACACCAAAACCTGCTCAGGTCCACTACTTCTCGACAGGATGTATTTCCACGACACATTCATTGTCCTGTGCCCGTTTGTGAAATCGCTCAACGTCCGTTTTCCTCCTTTCAGAACGAGATCGAGATTCTGAAAGCGGAGAACGACCGCCTCAAGTCCAGCGGCAACGCCACACCGACGGCCACGCCCGTCAAGATGGCCCGGCCGCCCTCCGAGACCTCCAGCACGTCCTCGTCCTCCTCGCGCCAGTCCCTGGGGCTGTCGCTCAACAACCTCAACATCACGGACACCATCATGTCAGGTCGGTTCAGCGTCAGTGTCGGTGTCTGCGGTGCGTCGGTCCGAGGGGATCAGTGTTAGCGGCCGGCGGTCTGATGATGTTTGTTGATGTGAAATTGAAACTGGTCATGACCTGTTTGCCTTCGGGCAGTATTACTTCCTTCTCTCTCCGGTTTGATAGGATGTTAATGGAGGCCCGCTATGGACAAAAGGAAAGATTACATGGTTGACGCTTCTCCTTTTATTACCTCCTCATTGGTTCAGATTTATTTTTTCCAGAAGTCTGTGTTGGCAGGTTTTCCTCTGGTATCAAGTTGGATTAGCGTTTCCCCGTCCTTCCTACAGTAAATATGAAAATTACAGAAAATTGCATTTGGAGAGAGAAATGATTCAGAGCTGCATGAAATGATGAAATAGCTACACACACACACACACACACACACACACACAGAAAACCTCTCCAGACCTGCTCTCTCTCTCTGAGAAGTGAAAGAGTTTGGCCCTCTCGCCCGTCCTGTAATTAACATCGAAAGCTCGGCTCTCTCTCCGAGGACCCGGGCCCTCGTTAATTGATGGAGGGATGAGCCGAGAGCGATGGCGCGTGGGAAGACGAGTGGGCCGGCGGGCCCGTTATCACCCCGGCACAGAGCCGCGAGCACAGCGAGGCCAGCCGAATACAAAGTACCCCTTCCCCCGCTGCAAAATGGAGGCTGGGTAGATGAAGAAGAAGAAGAAGAGGAGACGCTTGGGGGAGGAGAGGGAGGCTTGTGTTGTGTTACCCCTTCTTTGATGCACAGTCACTCAACACTCGCTAGGTTTTGCTGATGTTTGTGGCTCGTCTGCCAGAGAACCAAATCTAATCCGGTTTCCCTTCTCTAGCTCAGTGGATTGCTGGGTCGGGGGTTCGATTCCCACTGGGGCCACCCATGCTAAAAATGTCTGCACCCATGGTCCTTTAGGGCGATGGTGGGTGCAGTGGAGGTCTGTTCTTTGGTCTCCTCGCTTCTTTGAGTCATCCAGTCCAGTGGGGAGTGATTGGCGTACAGTAACGGATTAGACCCCGCCCCCCGTGGACTGACATGCTGGCATCAGACCATCAACATAGCTGGAAGTAGTAAGATGGTCAGTTTCAGTGCTTTGCTAACAGAAGGTCATGCTTTCAGATATTCTGCTGGATGACGGCTACGAGGGAAATCTACGCAAAGAGGGCCGCAGCGTCCGGATCGTGGTGACCATCAACAGAGGGGCAAATAAGACCAAGGTGAATGGATGAAGTGGTGGGGGGGGGCTCGCGTCATTTTCTCTTGAGATTTTCAGCCGGTGGGGAAAAAACATAAAATGAACACCAATTAACCAAACGGCACGCTTTTTGACGATTCTTCAGGGTACGCAAAGCCAGTACCTGATTGGCTCCATCGGTGTGAGCGGGAAAACCAAGTGGGACGTCCTGGACGGGGTCATCCGACGCCTCTTCAAGGTAAACCTACATTTATGTAAGCTCAACGTAGCCACTGAGGCGCCTCACCCAAATTTGTTCTAATGGTTGGATGTAAGTAACCAGGGACTTCCCCAGCACAGCTACACTGCACATTAAATGGCGTAGCATCTCGTGCCTGCAAGAACTTTGTCCTCTGCAGTGCATCGAGCTGGTGACTCCCTCTGGTCTCATTAGGAGGTTTTTCTGTACCGTTCCTGCAGTCATGGAAAACACAACCACTGCAGATAGTTGTGGAAATGTGCTGCTAATCTTTTCCTCCAACCAGTGAAATGTTGAAGTCTGCAGTCTAGAAAGATGCTGCTGGCTTAAGCAGGCGTACAATGAATTGCAGTAGTTAAGGTGAGATGTGATGAAGGCAGCTCTTCATCGCCCCTGTAACACCCTCCTCCCTCCCCCTGGACAGGAGTATGTGTTTCGGGTGGACCCTCTGACCAGCCTGGGTCTGAACTCAGACAGCATCGTGTGCTACAGGATGGGCGAGGTGGTCCGCGCCCACGCCTCCGAAGTGCCTGAGCTGCTGCCCTGCGGCTACCTGGTGGGCGACAGCAACGTCATCAAAGTCAACCTCAAAGGTACAGCGGGGAGGAAGATGATGTAACTCACCCTGTAGTGGTTCAGGAAGAGGGAAGGAAGGTGACATGCAGCTGTCTGGGACTACAGATATATCTTGACTTCTACCATTCTGGATTACTGTGTTACTTTAGTCCAGTAGAGTAATGGATGTTGAGGATACATGCTTGAACTTGAAGAGCTGAGTTGTGAAAGAAGTAGTTTAGAGCTTTATAGGCCTGAGATTCTTCTTCATCTTCTTCACACGCCTCCATCCCTCCTTCCTTCCTCTTCCTAGGTGTGAAGGAGAACAGTATAGACGGCCTGGTGTTCGACACCCTCATCCCCAAGCCCATCATCCAGCGGTACCTCAACCTGTTGATGGAGCATCGTCGCATCATCCTCTCAGGACCCAGCGGCACCGGCAAGTCCTTCCTGGCCGCCAAGCTGGCCGAGTACATCATCGCCAAGACGGGCCGGGAGGTGACCGAGCACAACGTGGCCAGCTTCAACGTGGACCAGAAGTCCAGCAAGGTAGGGACCAGGGGGGGCTGAAAACAACAAAAGGTCACATCAGCATTTTTGGTGTTGGGTGAATAGGTCACGACCAATCAGGACGGGTATCTGGCATTTTGGACCTTTTCATTTGTCATTTTATCGCACTATGTAATAATATGTCTGAACTTGTGAATGGGGAAATTCAAGAAAGGGCAGTCTTAATTATCGGACGGGATTTTTTTGCCTCCTCATTTTTATTATTTCATCCCAGTTCATCCAGTTAAACACACTGCTGTAATCCAGTTGATCTCCTTTAAACCATTAAAACATTAAAACTATTTTTACATTATTTTCAGGCTTTAGTCCAAATACTACCAACTTTCATATCAGTCAAACACATCGTACTTATGACTCATGTACATCTATAGCTTTTCAGCCTGTCTGCAAATATCTATAATGAAATCTTGACCAAAAAAAAACGCATAATGGCAGAGGGCAGAAAATAGTAAATGTCAGATCGGCTGTTCGTGAATTCATTCCTGAAAGTTGCGAGAGTTGAAATATCACCGTGATTAAAATGTCAATCTATTCTGAGTCACCGTCCCGCCTGCCTGCTCTGCAGCATCCTCCTCATCCTCTGCCTCCAGCCTGGGACTGTAAAAAGGATTCAAACCCTCGACCTTCCAAACATTTCAAACCCTATATTCAAACCCTTTGCTTGGTTCGGGGTGAGTTGCCACCAAGCAAAAATTTGTTTATCAGATGTCATATTTAGCAATTTTGGTTTCCTTTCCTTCCAAAAGCAAAGAGGTTGAAAACTGCAAACTTGATTTCTCTGTTATTTGAATTTCAACAACTGAATTTCACTTTGAATTTCAACAACATTTTGATTGAATTTCTTTGCACGGAACTGCAAAAATGCCAAATAAACATGTTTTGGGGAAAAAAAACTTCACAAGCACAACAAAATGTGCAGAAACTCGAGGGGGTTCGAACGCGCGGTGCGCTGTGTGCACCTCCACATCACAAACCCCTCCTCCTATCTGTGCCCAGGACCTCCGTCAGTACCTGTCCAGCCTGGCGGAGCAGTGCAGCTTGGAGGAGACGGAGACGGAGCTGCCCACCGTGGTCATCCTGGACAACCTGCACCACATCGGCTCCCTCAGCGACATCTTCAACGGCTTCCTCAACTGCAAGTACCACAAATGGTGAGACGGACGGAGACTCTTCCTCTCTCTAAGAGTGTTGTAGTGCTCCTCTTCATCACCGATTGACAGACCGGTGATTCAACCTGTAGCCAGTCGGGTGTCCGGTAGGTGCTCTGCTGCACAGGAAGTGACTGTCGTAGTAGAAGAGCTTACATTCCTGGATCAACCACATAACAAGCAACCAGTAAATGGTAAATGGTAAATGGACTGCACTTATATAGCGCTTTTATCCAAAGCGCTTTACAATGTATGCCTCTCATTCACCCATTCACACACACACTCACACACCGATGGCAGTGAGCTACCATGCAAGGTGCTTCCTGACCATCGGGAGCAATTTGGGGTTCAGTGTCTTGCCCAAGGACACTTCGACATGTGGACTGGAGGAGCCGGGGATCGAACCTACGATCTTCTGATTGGAGGCCAACCCGCTCTACCTCCTGAGCCACAGCCGCCCCAGTAGTAAGGCGTGCAAGAGGAGACCCTCAGATGTGTACGATAATAAAGTGGTAGGACTTGTTAGGAAAAGCTGCTAGTGTAACCTGATGTGTCACAGTCTGGGGAACAATAATCTATCAGTCAATCAACTGAGGAAGAATAACAGTGTTTCCATTGATGAAGGGTACCAATAGGGGGAGGGGGCCAGAGACTCGTTGGAAAATAAAGCTAAGAAACTATTAAATGAAACGTTTTTAGTGTAGAAGTCGTTTTACCTCCGTTACCTTCATGTTGAGTCCCTCTCCATGTGGGGCTTCGGCCTGCTGCCCTCTGCTGCCCGTCTGGTCAGACTTGTTAGTAACCCCACCTCCCTCTTCCCCCTCCAGCCCCTATGTTATTGGAACCATGAACCAGGGGGTGTCGTCCTCGCCCAACCTTGAGCTGCACCACAACTTCAGGTTTGTGACCGATCCTTTAACTGCAACACCTATTATTAATTATGGGATGATGATCTGATTTATTTGCTGTGTTGTTGCTGTACTAATAGCTGGATTGTAAAAGATGTAGAGATGTTGGTGGTTCAAAAGCTCAAATGATGAGTTTTCTTTTCTTACCTGTCAGATAATATGTTTTGATTTCAATTCCCCATCGGTGCTTTACAAGTATTTCTCCCCAGGGGGTTTTATTGGCTTTGTTAAATGAACATGAAGGCGTTATAACTTCTCTGTTCTCGGTGAGGCTATGAGCTTCTTCTGATAAGAGGATGGCCATGCATAGACCATTACAAAATGAAGAAACAGATATAGCAGAATACCTCAGATCATTTATAGTGTCACTGAGCCATACTGACAGCAGCACCCAATCAAGAGAGGCTTTACCGGTATCATCCTCCTGCAGGTGGGTGCTGTGCGCCAACCACACCGAGCCGGTCAAAGGTTTCCTGGGCCGCTTCCTGCGGCGGAAGCTGATCGAGACGGAGATCGACAAGAACATGCGCAGCAACGACCTGATCAAGATCATCGACTGGATCCCCAAGACCTGGCAGCACCTCAACGGCTTCCTGGAGGCGCACAGCTCGTCCGACGTCACCATCGGTTAGATATCTGATACCTGTTTGATGATATATCGGGCCGATGTGGTTTAAGGGGTGCCGGTCTGTACAGCCTGCCTTAAGGAGCTGCTACCCTAAAACGATGCCATCAGTCTGGAGAGTTTTAGTGTCCAGGATGGTGTAAATGCTGTTTCAGAGGCTTTTCAAACACTGAATACTGGTGATGTTTAGGACTTGTGTAGCCTGAATATGGTCAAAATGATGTAGACAGAATACCGGCACCCTATTGGTTGAACCCCAACACACTTCTGGGTCATTCGTAGCCTCACACATGCACAACGATTAAGAGTACATGGATCACGCTCGTCCAACTTCTGTGTTTCTGCTGATTGGTGTGAATTGGTCTGTCTTCCCTGCCTCCGTCATTATCTGGTCTCTTTTGTCCCTGCAGGCCCCCGTCTCTTCCTGTCCTGTCCCATGGATGCCGAAGGCTCGCGGGTTTGGTTCACCGACCTGTGGAACTACTCCCTGGTGCCCTACCTGCTGGAGGCTGTCAGGGAAGGGCTTCAGGTAGGGGAAATAGACAAATCAATGATGAAGCCATTACCCTACCGATTTCCGTCCACGTGTTACTGAAGTGTTACCCCCTTTTTGACCACGCCCCGCAGCTGTACGGCAAGAGGGCGGCGTGGGAGGACCCGTCCAAGTGGGTGAACGACACCTACCCGTGGAGCGCCGCCTCGCTGCAGCAGGACGGCCAGCTGCTGCTCCAGCTGAGGCCGGAGGACGTGGGATACGACGGCTACAGCTCGTCCAAGGAGGGAGCGTCCTCCAAGCAAGTGTCTCAGAGCGACACGGAGGGAGACCCGCTGGTGAGCGACTCGTGAAAAAACACACAGCAAGTCGCTGTGGATCGCTTGGTTTCGTTTAGTTCGTTCGTTTAGTTAAAACTGATCTCCAAATTCTCTCAATTAGTGGGGGTGGGACTTGATAAGACGGGTGTACAGTGATTAAAAAAACAGAGACAGAAGAGATGCAATGACTACTTTGTGCAGGTGAGATGCTAAAAACATTTAACATTAAAAAAAAAGCCAAAAGAAACAACTGAATTGGACGACAGGATCTGAGCGACGACAAACAGCGGAACAACGAGATTGAAAATGACGAGGGAAATAAAGTAAATTAAAATGGCGCCAATGCAGGAAGTTAAATAATGAGTGTGTGTGTGTGTGTGTGTGTGTGTGTGTTACAAGAAATGAAATGCTAACAAGCTGCACCCTTCCCATCCATCCAGTGTTTCAGAGCATCAGCAACATTCACCGTGCAGACTCGTAGGAACGTCACTCAGTAAATCCGAGGCTGCTGGTTTCCATAGATACGGAGTGTAACCTTGTCTTTCTGCAAAGTGACGAGCGAATACAATGGATAGTAGCTGGGTGGTAGTAGAGCCCCCCCCCCCCCCCGCCCCTCCTCCCCCTCATACACACACTCATTTTTTGGATGACTACCCTTTAATTCCTCTTGGACTGCAATAACCCAATCCCTGTGTGTGTGTGTGTGTGTGTGTGTGTGTGTGTGTGTGTGTGTGTGTGTGTGTGTGTGTGTGTGTGTGTGTGTGTGTGTGTGTGTGTGTGTGTGTGTGTGTGTGTGTGTGTGTCCAGGCGTGACCAGTCTAGAGCCTCATAGGTGTGCCAAGGCTCCTTTAAAGCAGCATTATTTAGACCATTAGCTCTGTTGCAGGGCTGAGGGGGGTGCAGGTGATTTACTGAGATGCTTCCCATCACATCTACAGTGACAAACAAACAGCTTGTGCAGTATTAGTCCAATAAACGAGCTCCTTGTGAGTCATGTGACGTCTGTTAACGAGCCCTGGGTCACTTAGCACCTAAATGAACCAAATACCACGTGAACTTTTCCACCGTGGTTTGTTCGATCACACCTGCAGCTCAAAGGAGCTGCAGGTGTGATCGAACCATCAGCCGCCATGCCGTCACCTACTGCTCTGTCTACCTTACACCTATAGAGTGTGTGTTATTAAGTGTGTGTGTGTGTGTGTGTGTTGTGGTGTGCTTGCAGATGAACATGCTGCTGCGGCTGCAGGAGGCGGCCAACTACTCCAGCACACAGAGCTGCGACAGCGACAGCACCAGTCACCATGACGACCAGCTGGACTCCTCGCTGGAGTCGGCGCTATGAGACCGAGAGCTGCGCCGGGAGACGCCGGAAACCCCCGGAAACCATGGAAACGCCGGAAACCCTGGAGCCTGTTGTTACTAGACACCCCAATAACGCACAGACATACAAGAAGATATATGAAGAGTTTTATCATCCACGATGAGATATCCATTTGGGGGAAAACTGACGCCTAATTTTACAAAATGATTGACAGCTGAAGATTAAAACAAATGATTGTACATTTTAAAGGACAGGAGGTTGATCAACACCTTATAGTCGACTTAAACTAATGGTTGGTTGGTTGGTTTCAAAATGGATGTCTCGCATGTTAGAATAGGACTCTTCATATACGTGTAGGCAGGAGGCGTCCGTTAGACAGGAAGTGACTTCAGAGGAGTAAGTCCCCCCCCCCCCCCGGTTTGTTTTTTTCCACCTGGGTCTGTCGATCTCCAACACGTCAGAAACAGAGTGAAGAGTTTGACACGATGAAACTGGATTTTTTTCCCCGATCACAGAGATATTATCTTCAGATGTTTACAGTGGAGGCAGATTCTGTTTGTTTTAGTTTACAGAGGTGCTACACACACACACACACACACACACACACACACACACACACACACACACACACACACTCTCACACACACACACACACTCACACGGGCAGCAGAGTGGAGTGGTGAGGAGACCGTCCTCCATGTTGACATCCGGCCTGCCGTAGTGTCCTTGAGCAACACATTGAATCCCAACCAGCCTCAGAGGTCGGCTGCTCTGTAGCCGACCTCTGACCTCCCTGTGGGGGGGGCGAAAAAGAATAGAGGGCGTTCAGGTGACGTACCACCCCCTCTGGCGGCCATATTGGAGGTCCTCCACTCTTGGGCAACAGCGACTGAACAGCTGATTGCCTTTCTAAACGACTTCATCATGATCACCTCATCACTGATACATCTGATAGCTTAGCACGCTAGCTAACGTAGCTAGTAAAAGCTAGCGTTAGCAGTGGCTAGTAGTCCCGTGTTAACAGTAACTAGTTAGCTAGCTAGCAGTTAGTTCAGGTTAACTAGCTGACTCTTCTCCAGCTCCAACTCAGAGTGTTTTGGAGTAGAGACTAGGGCTAAAGACAAGACAGTTTACTGAGTCACAGTAACCTACATTTGGAGACAAATCTACCTGATCACACTGATCACTTTTACTGAGAACGTTACTGGATGATCTACAGACACACCACAACAACCTGGTTCAGGTATTTCTCTTTTTTCTACCCTGGTTGTTTCACATTTGGTGATTATTTTCTCCGGCGGACCTCCATGATGGAGCCGGATGCGGTTGCTAGGAGATGTGTGACTCCAACTCCAAAGCCTCTATAGGGATCAATACAGTATTACATCATCCATACACACATACACCAGGCATGCTTCCCTCCTGCCCTCAACTCGGTCCTCAGTTGAGCCACATGGTGCTGGCCTCCTGCCCCACAGCTCCTCGGTGTCGGGCACTGCCAAGCCGGTCGCTGCCCCCCCGCATGCCGACAACAAGCACAACGAAAGCGCATTGTTGGTGTGTCCTCCAGCCACACCGCTACTGTGAAGTCAAAATGGACAAGTGCCAATGTTCCCGTTTGATTTACTGCCAAACGTGCACACACACACACACACACACACACACACACACACACACACACTCATCCATACACACAGGTGTGTCTGTCTCAACACACACCGACCAAGGTTATGAGTCTATATTCAGTTGTTGTAGGCTTTCCACACTCCTCTGAGACCAACAGGTGGCGCCCTCCGAGTCCCAGACAGAACCGGGTCCAACAGTTCTTTAGTTGTTTCTTTTAACCGTCTTGGAGTGCCAGTTGGGTGGAGTTTACCACGTTAGGAGAACTCAGTCAGGTGAGCCGTCCGTCACCAAGTGTAGTAAATTGACTTTTCGGTTGTGGTGTGATGTGTCTGAGGAAAACCCCTTGAATAATGGCTTGAGCTGAGGACCCCCTAGGACCCCTTTAAAGACCCCTAGAGGGCCCCAAACCCCGCCGGTCTAAACTTCCTGTACCCATCTGGCACTTCAGAGTTCAGTCAGAGCTGGAGGAGGGAACCACGGTATCGGTGCTCTCTCCCTGCCTTAAACGTGCAAAAGTTTGGGAGGCACCGCCGGCTCCCCCCCGGCCCCCCCCCGGCCCCCCCGGCCCCCCCCCGGCCCCCCCGGCCCCCCCCCCGGCCCCCCCCCAGCCCCCCAGCCCCCCAGCCCCCCCGGCCCCCCCGGCCCCTCCCGGCTCCAGTGAGAGGATGTGATGTAAATGACGATGATCTGCTTCCTGCTACACACTGAATCTGACGTGGGTTCATGATCGTCTCAGTGAGTGCTTCAAGTACTCCTCAAGACAGCCTCACCCCCCCCAACCCCCCCCCCCCCCCCCCCCCCCCCCCCCCCTTGTTTCTGACAGTAAGGACACACAAGCGTATCGAGTTCTTGCTGTATTTGAATTTAAAACTGACCAATATTGTACAAACATTTAAAAAAAAAATTAAAAAGGGGTGGGATATTTTTTAGTTGTTTTCCGCCCAGTTGAGCTGGGATCACTTGAAATGACAGGAGCACAACCCAGCCCTTCGCTTTTCTAGCCTGAGCATGTTTTGAGCTTTTTAAGGGGAGGCGCTTCGAGAAGAGACTTTTACTTTTATGTACGCTTGTATCGGGACGGAAGCCATTTTGAATTTTGATTGTCCTCTCTTTGTTTAACGAGGGTTGGTTTTGCACACGTGAGGTCGGGGTGGGTTGTAAATAGTTAAGTCTTGCACAGTGAATCAAAGATGCATTCTGCCCTGTTGATGTTACATTATGCTTAACCCGCTGAGAACATTATTGTACTTTGAAAAACCGAGAGGATAAAAAAAGAAATGCAAAAACTCAACACGCTGTCAGAAGCAGGTGTACGTCTTGTGATGATTGGATGTCTTGCCTGTGCAGGAGGCATACGGTGTACAGTGTGAAACTCTGTTTTTTAACTCAATATAGCAACGTTTCCACTAAATCACTGAGAACAAAAAAAAAGGCACTTTTACAGTTTCCCCTCATCCCACCACACGACCCTCTCCTCCCCGTCCTTCGGCATGCCTCATATTCCCCTAGAAGCACTTCCTCTCCAGACGTCTGAACACAAGCTTACCGCCACGTTAGACTCGAGGGCTGTCCGAGGCACGGAAGCTGACCTGACACCGTACTGTATACCTTTAAGAACAACAACCAACCGGTGCTACTGGTCGAGCAAAAACCCATCAGAGACCAAGTCAGTCAGTCGATGACATTGTCACAACCTCAGGACAATCCTAAACTGTACAATCCTACCTGCGTTCAGCTTCGAGACGTGCCTCTGCAGCCGAGCCGCGGGTGTTCCTGGCCGGCTCTGCCGGCCCGACGTTTGCAGGGGTGTGTAGTTGCATGCCATGGGGATGGTAACCACGGTAACGGGATATTCCGAACCTAGCCAATGGCAATACTTTCAAACCAGAACGTAGATCTCCCACAACTCAGAATGCACACGCCCCCCCCCACGCCCCCCCAAGCTACACCACACCCCCGTTGTAAGGCCATCAGTTCCCAAGCTACCGAAGTTTTACACCCCAACAGTGTACGCCATTGTGTTGACGATCAAACTGATATATTTTCCACTTACACTTGCAGTTACATCTCAGTTGAAACCATAGCATTTACTCCGGTTTGAGAGAGTTTTCTTCTTTTGGGTGAAACATTTGTCCTTAAATGTTTTATATTTTGTACATTTGTATGTAACATATCATGTAAATAGACAGAGACAGTGATTTAACTCATCTGGAGGATTTTGTAGTCTTTGTAAAGCCCTAATAAATGGTATTTGGTGTCACACAAGCAATCAACTCGCTTTCTGTCGTCTTTCTGTCTGCCTGTGTTCATTTGGATCGTTTCTTTCTCTCCTGTGGTCAAAACGGCGGTATGATGTTGACCTTCTGCCCAGGACTGATTGGTTTCACCATATAAATGGTGTACAAACATGTTTACAGCTCAGAAAATGTCATTTAGGGTTTAATTTCACGGATGGGTGTGTTCTGGGCAGTTATGTATTGGAGGGTAGACCCACCCAGTTAATTACATACCTTTTTATTTGGGGAACAGGGTTTGCGTAGCTTTTCAGACTGACATAAGTCTTTCTGACATAAACTTATAGTATACTACATAGTAAATAACATTAAGCTGATAGGTGGGAGTTGGGTCTTTTAGGAAACAAGTACATAAATGAATGCTGTTAAATATTGTATTTGTTGATATTGGTTTGCCTTGTGATGATCACCAACTGGAGTTGTTTTTATAGTTTAATAGTTTTAATTTACCACTTGTCTGGTCATACAGTTGTTTGGGAAATACTGAGTTGAGTGCCACAACCCAGAGGGTAGGTGGTTTTTAATGATGCCTTTCTGCCATCTAGTGTTTCATAATAGATAAATCAGGGAAAGGTAATACAATTAGTTCCCTTTCCTTATAGTCTCAATCTTAGTTTTGAATTAAACATTAAAATGTTGCTTTTCAATTTGATTAGACAAAGACAAAGACCACTGGATTTATTGATATGAAAACGTTAATACGGCAATTTAAGAAGTGTGGGCTTTTGGGTAGAGATAAAACACGTTATTATTTAAGAATACTTCATTTGTTTCAACCTCAAAGTATGCATTTACGTTTGTGTGTGGCTTTTATTTTATTTTGAAGGGTACAAACGTATCGTCTTTCCGAAGCGCGCTTCCGGAATTAGCCGACAGCAGACGAAGATGGGACCAGCTGGAACTTCTGTGATGGAATCAGAAAACCTGAAGTCTAAAGAATCGGTTGTGTCGTTACCGAAACACTCTTACTGGTTTGACTTTTGGTTGTTCGTGGTGTTTGACGTCTTGTTCTTCCTCGTCATGTATTTCATCGTCCCGTAAAAGGGTAAGTGAAATGTTGCGGACAAGCGTTTGCTAACTTTAAAGAGGGCGGCTACGGAAGTTGCTAGCTAGCCTTGCTAACGGAATGGAAAGTGATAAGGAGTCGTTAACGTTATTGTATTGCAGCTACCGCTAGCTAGCACCTATTCAGTTAGTAAACAACTTCACTACCAACTACTCATGTCAAACTGAGTTGAAAGGCTCGTGGATTCAAGTGACTACCGATTAATAATTAGTTGCGCGTGCCTCATCAAAGATTTACTGTGTTATGAGGTCATCACACACAGAGAGGTGGTGTAACTTACCGACACACACCTGACGTGTTCCGTTTTAAATGCCTGTTTTCAGACATTAAACATCATATGTTGTGTCTTCAGAGTCTGGTTCATAGCTAACGCTCTGTGCACAGGTCATGCTGGCTCAACTCTTTGATAATTTGAGAAGTTTGTGAATTGCCCACAAGTCTGGGGAAAGAGTGGTAAAAAAACAAACAATAAAAAACTTATGTTGACATACAACCACAAGTAAGGTCTGGGGGAAAAGTATGGATTTGTGAAATGGAAAATGTGCACTGGCTTTCAGCATCAGACACCCTCAGCCAGTCGACCAGGCAGGCTTGAAGACTAAGATATCGTAGGATAATATTCCATTGTTGGGCATATTTATTTAGAGTATGTTTCACCAGAGGGTATTCAACTCCAGACCCTGGCAGTTTGGGTGCCATGCTTGAGTTCACACCTCATTGGTTGCTGCTTGTAATGTTGACGATCTAGGAATCCACTTGCACTTTGGATACCAGCCTCAGCTAAAAGTCTTACATGTAATTGTTTTTCTTGTAGGTATGTCACCTGGACTCTGAAGCCTGAGGTGCTGTCCTGCTCTGCTGTTGGAGATGCCTAGCTAGCTGCGAATTAAATGATGCGCTGTTGGATATCCAATACGAGTTTCCAAGTCTCAGAAGATGTGATAACAAGCTTTATTTGCTGGGCGTCCTACTTCCATATCTGATATTTGAACCGCAGTACTGCTCTTCCCATCTGCTGCGGTATGACTTTCAGCACTGATGGCACTTTGCGACTGCGGGGAACAGATTCATTTCAATCAAAGTGTTTGTAATAATGTATGGTGTCATGGTTCTTAAAATGTAGCTGCTGTAACATCCCTAAGAAACACTATTACGCCTGTCCAGTAGTCCTGTGCTTGCTCTATGTCACCACTTTTCCTGCTAATGTGATCAACAACAAAGGCCTTCTGGAGGTTACGCTGTAATAAGACATGATGATCCAGTGTGAGGCCAGGAGAGACACCAGAGGAAGGGGAATGGGATTTTACCCTCACCGCAAACGATGAAGACTGATGTTATACAATCTGATTCCAACACACCTATGTCTTGCACGTGGAAAATACCACAAATATAAAGTGTTTCACCAAACTACTAAATGTTGCCATATGATTCCTGAGTGGCACTTTGCTAGTATTCGCAATATTTACACACGACTAAATTCACGATACACACAGTACTGATGTTTGAAATCATTTGTCCACCTTACATTTGTCAAGGTTTAGAGCACGATAATTGTTTTGGTCACCAAACTTTTTTATTCAGTATGAAACATCACTATAATATTCGTATGGGGATTTACAGTGTGTCTTTGTTAGTCAATAGAGTTTAGAGTGAGCTTGTACTGGAAGGGATTTCTTACTTCTATACTACTGTTGAGATCTAGAGTTTTACTGTGACATTTGTACAGTATGCTTTAAAAGCTTAGTACAGAATTAATGTAGATCTTTTGTCTAAAGAAAACAGCTTACCGAAATGTATAACAAGTAAAACTTGACACAATCAATGGGGTAAAAATAGCTAGTTTTATTTTCCATATATACACACAAATAAAGTATACCTAGGGCGTGAACTAAGAAAACCACAGTGCACAAGCACAGCTCCACATGTTTTGCCTTGTACCAGAACCAGTGTAATAAATAAAATGAACTGTAAGTGGCAGCAGAGACAAAGTTGAAACATCACACCAACAGTCAGAATGGACAGCAAAGAAATTTCACATATTTTCAGTTATGCAGGGCCTCCTAACTGAGGTTTTCAGTTGCATTATGGTGTATTACATCTGTATGGTGGCACCTTCACAAACACTTATCAATGATCATCAGCTAATGTATTGATAAACACTACAAATTCACATTCAAAAGTATTGGGATAGTCTGTACTAATCAAATTTGTATTTCAAATCAAACAATGACAAAAAATTCACAATACATTTATTGAATGTATTTTTTTTAAATAGGGGGACTTGACTCACTGAAAGGCATTGTTGTAATGTCATGTAATGTGTTCAATGTCTGTTTAAAAAAACATGTAGATGTAGACATTGTGAATTTTGCCTCATAGTAATTGTTTGATTTGAAATACAAACTTGATTAGTACAGACGAAAAACCAATGATTTGTACTCGCAAAACTTAGTCGTGTATAACGTCGCAGTGCATTTATTTTGAAAATAACTCATAAGCACTTCCGGTCTGCAGAGCGAACACAAACGGCTGGCATCCTTATTTCAGCCAGCAAGTTTGTTGCAAGCGTTAATGACTTTCGTCACTTTATATCGTCTAAATTATGGAAACGTCTGTCACGTGCAATCAAGTGGAAAATGCAGGTCCGTTTAACTGGAATTTTTAACAACTCAGAACTGCAAAGTAGCTTCCTTGCGTCGTTAGCTAGCCATGATAGCTAGCCATAGCTAACAACACAGATCGTAGCTAGCAAATGTAAACACTCGAGAAAACTTGGAATAAGTTACAAAAGCAGCGTTATATTGTGTGTAAGGGCTTCGATACTTCTTACTTCAGTTCCCGAATAAACTAAATAATTAGTTTCCCGTTGTGCTGAATGTCAAATGCTTGTAGGATAGTTCCCCATTGCTCTTTATTTTGGCTGTGGCACATGACTACATGACCAGAGGTTGTTGGGACATGCTTGACGAAAGGTCATCCACGAATTCAACCCAGTTTACTGATTTCTCACTAGAAACTAAGTTCATGTGTTACCATGGCAGGGGCGCTGTGGTCGCCTTCGTGTGCATGAGTTTCTCTAGCTTGGTGTAGTTCAGTGCAGTTACCGTTAGTTGATTTTCACAATGCTAACATATAGAGGAAAAGTGGATAGAAAGGCTTCAAAACATCTCACATGAAAACAAAGAACAGCTGTATACCACACATTGAACCAGGGTGTCTGCAATCCTTATAAAGTCTGAACTTATCTGAATTTAAAAAGTGTTAAATACAGGTATTAGGTGTTGATTTTTCACCAGGCAGCGAGGTTTCCTTTCGCTCCATGTTACACTTCTAGATTAATACAGAAAAGGGCTAAACGTACAATGCGCATCTTATCTGCTTTAATATACTCAGTTGACTTCATTATTAATTTCCTGGTGTCATTTTTCTTATTCTGCCCATTTATAGTTGCAGGGTTATCATTAGCTATGGTCAGAAATAGCCTGTTTTTGCCAGATTTGTTTCTTTATTTTGGTTTTTAAAATAGTCTTTTCCAGACAATTCAAGATAGAATTAATACGCTTTCCGAAACTTGTTAAAACAAACAATTCAGCGAGGACTTTTTTCCACTTCGCACTTAACATTGTCTTCCAGCAGTATTGTTACTGTCACTTGCTTGAGTGTTTGATGCGGGGCCAAGGAATGTGCACGCGGTGTGGTGCGACGTGCCAAACACATACACTCTAATAAATCGTTGCATGCATCGAAAAAAATGGAGAATATCAAAAGAATAGAATGAAACAAACTAAAGGCTAATGCATTAAGGTTATCGCCACGGCGTCTCGAGGCGGCGTGACGTCATTACGCAACTGCCTCATTGACACTCAGGCGCAGCATCAAGTAATGGGAATGTCTCCTACAGGCACATTGAGGCGCCCCTGGCAATTCATGGGGGCAGAAAGGTGTTTCTTCTGTTTTGGTAGCTGTGCTGGCAGCCAGCTCAGGCTAACAACATTGTTTTAGTCAGAGTTACGTGTTTTCACTTTAATGCATTTTCCTACCATGTGAGTGCATGATACTCTCTCTCTCAATGGGAGAGAGAGCATCTTGTCAAACTGAAGTCACCTGAACGTACTCCTGAGCCTTGTGTGTGTCCTCACCCACCGTCCAAGCCAGGTTTCTGCTTAGGTGCTCACCCAATATATGAAAGGGGATAGTTACATCAGCTCCTGTGGATTGGTAAATACTTATTGTTTGCTAATCAACAAGGCATTGTTTAACTACCACGTTCAGGATACAGTTGGATATGACATCATCTCCCATACAAACAGAGAAAGGCACTGTTTGACAAGCTGTGTCACTTTTCACTTCGGACCGACACGTGACCATGTCCACCCCGTGTCTGTGCCCGTACAGATATATTTCTTCCGTTGTCATCGCTACGCCTGCTGATACCCCCGCTGCGCCTGGTTTCCGCGGCGATGTGGCAAGTGGCTCAGCGAAGAGACGTGGTGGATTACGAGAGGCTCGACGAGTTCGTGACGCTGGTGACGGCGACGGTCCCTGACCTGCTCGAGCCCAAGCAGCGAGCCAAACTGCTCCTTCGCCTGCGAGTGAGAGTAAGTCGGTCGGTGGTGGGTGGGATCCTGTTACGAAGGCGTAAATCATGTAATAACGTGGTACCTCAATCACCCCCGTAGGGACATTCCCTTCTTGCTCCCTCCTCCTCAGGCAGGTCAAAGGTCAGGGTCAGTTACAGAACAGTGTCTTGCTCAAGGACACTTCCCCGGTCTCCCTACTCACAACACCACCCTTTTCAGAGCGTCTCGGCATCAGTACCTACCACGCACGCTACCTCTCGTTCCAGATCATTCTTGAGTTGTGCGGCGCCGAGCAGACGGCCAACATGTTGTGTGTGCAGCCTCACGTGGAACGGATCCGCCCGTCTGGATACACGGGGGTAAGACGGCCGCTTTAAATCACTGCTTCTCTCTGTGGCCTGTCCGTTATGTCGCGTCTTCCACGAGTAGTTGAAAATTCTGATGTTGAAATATAATTCATAAACTATTTTGGACTAAAACTATTTGCTATAAAGTATTGTCGTTGGTGAACATTGGGTGAGATGTTGTGGGCTAGGTCTATGTGTAGGTGCAATGTCACTATTCTGCACTACATCGGTGTTACATGGATGTAAGTAATGAAACTATTTTGGATGTCCGTCATGTTGTTGTCACTAAGGCCAGCTCTTTACGTGAGAAGAAGCTGAGCTGAAAAATTCTCTGAGAGGTTGTTAATTTAACCTGGAAAAAAGATGAAGTCGCTCCTCCAACATGGCGGCCTGTCCCTTGTAAACCACTGGTCAGCCGGTACGGTGATTTCTGGTGTAGTGATGGTACTGTCTTCCAGAGCGGGGATGCTGAGATGGATGCGGAGGAAGCCATTTTCCTGGAGCTCGTCCAGACGCTGCTGAAAGACCCAGCAGAGCGGGAGCATTTCTTCCAGGCAAGGCAGCGTCACATCTCTGGCCCTCCTGCTGTTCTAGTGAGATCAATAACTAATATGAGGGTGTTGTTGTATTAGTTATTGATTTGATTGTTATTATAGAATTATTGTATCTGTTGTGTTTTTGGCTTTTTTGGTTTCTTTGTTTGCACTTTGTAAATTCTGCTTTTAGGTACATACATGTTACTACTACAATTATTGTTAATATTACTACTACTGCTACTACTACTGCTACTACTACTACTACTACCATTATTGTTAATATTACTACTACTACTACTACTACTGCTACTACTACTACTACCATTATTGTTAATATTACTACTACTACTACTGCTACTGCTACTACTACTACTACTACTACTACCATTATTGTTAATATTACTACTACTGCTACTACTACTGCTACTACTACTACTACTACCATTATTGTTAATATTACTACTACTACTACTACTACTGCTACTACTACTACTACCATTATTGTTAATATTACTACTACTACTACTGCTACTGCTACTACTACTACTACTACCATTATTGTTAATATTACTACTACTGCTACTACTACTACTACTACCATTATTGTTAATATTACTACTACTGCTACTACCATTATTGTTAATATTACTATTACTACTACTACTACTGCTATTACTACTACTGCTGCTGCTGCTACTACTACTACTGCTACTACTACTACTACTACTACTACTATTGCTACTACTACTACTACTACTACTACTACTACTACTACTACTACTACTACTGCTGCTGCTGCTACTACTACTACTACTATTACTACTACTACTACTACTGCTGCTGCTGCTGCTGCTGCTGCTGCTGCTACTACTACTACTACTACTACTACTACTACTACTACTACTACTACTACTGCTGCTGCTGCTACATGGTGGCACTAATGAAAGGATAGCTCCAATAACTCCCAGCATGCCCCTGGCTCTTTGATCCATCACTGTCCCTTTCCAGTTCCCCATCTACCCTTCTTCTCTCCTAACTCCCGGGGGTAAATTCCTCGGCGCCACACCAGTGGGGTTTTTTGCAGTAACCTGTTTTGTAACTGTGGCCTCGCCTCTCGCCCTCGCAGGAGGTTTTTCCAACAGAGTACGGCCTCAGCTACGACACAGACACCCAGCTTCTGGTTTGGGAGTTCCTTTCCAGACTGGAGAAACTCCTGCCAGTACCAGACCTCGGTCAGGTAAGGCGGCACGTCGCAGCTCACGCTTCATCAGCAGTGGGTACATTCACTGGCAAAGGATTTACTTCAGTGTTGTTGAGCCGCGTTGTTCGTTTGTCTGTCAGCAGGATATCTCAAAACAGATTTCTGTACAGTCTGGTAGACAGATTTGGGCCAGGGAACACTTTTTGGTTTTGGTGGTGATCCAGATCTGTGATTTCTGCCGTGAATGAATCCATTTTTTTAGCCATAACTATGAAACTAACAGATTGAGACTTGATTCCAATTCTGAGTGGATGTTTGCAGGATCATGAAATCAATCAACTTAAAATGTAAGTGATAGGAACGATATCCTTGAGTGTGACAGCAAGTTGGAGAATTGTTCAGGGATAGCAGAGGTTTGTACTCTTGTTGCAGTAGTGGTAGTAGTAGTAGTAGTCGTAGCAGCAGTAGTAGTAGTATTAGTAGAACTAAGCTTCACCATCTGAAGTTAACGTGTAATTGGACATAAACCCTCATTCTGTATTCTGTATTTTCCCAGACGGTGTCGTGGCTGAGTTTTGCCCCCTCTGTCCTGGAGGACTGCTTGCAAGCGCTCTCCGACCCCGACGACCTGAGATCTCTGCTGCAGCACCACAAATGCCTCGAGGACCTCGGCACACAAGGTAAAGGAGACCCGTGTGCTAACGTCTTCAATTTCAAGATGTGGGAAAACAACCACAACTTTCCATCTCGGTGATGAACGCCAGAATAACGTCTCACCGCTCCTCTCCTCTGTCTAGGTAACACCGTGGAGATGTCCTCCCAGGTGTTCGCCTGCTCCCAGTGTCCGTTCTTCCACATGCAGGAGTCCATCCTCCTGCAGCACATCGAGCGCACTCACCCCGAGGAGTACAGCAAGCTCCAGAAGGTCGCGGAGGCCGCCGACGCCCCCAGGAAGAAAGTCCAGCGCTCCGAGTTCCCGAAGCCTTTCCCCATCCACAACAGGCCCGATCCGCACATGTGCCAAGAGTGCGGCAAGACGTTCACGCGCGCCTCCGACGTGACCCGCCACCAGCGCATCCACACCGGCGAGCGCCCGTACACCTGCCAGGAGTGCGACAAGGGGTTCAAAAACTCCTGGGACCTGACCAGGCATCAGCGCATTCACACCGGCGAGCGGCCCCTTCCTCTGCCCCCAGTGTGGGAAAGGGTTCACCCAGATGGGCTTGCTGAAGCTGCATTTTGAACGAACCGCTTGCAGCCAGACCTGCGACCCTCCTCTAGAAACCACGACCGAGGAGGTGGTGGCCGAGGAGGAGGAGGCGGCGGAGGAGAAAGGGGGCGGCCAGTACAAGTGCCAGAAATGCGGCGAGAGCTTCGACACCATCCTGGAGCGGCTGAAGCACCGGCAGAGCCACGTGGTCCGGCGGCAGTACAAATGCTCCCAGTGCGACAAGATCTACGGGCGAGCCTCGGACCTCAAGAGGCACCAGATGAAGCACACGGGCGAGCGGCCGTTCCCCTGCGAGTGCGGCAAAACCTTCACGCACGTGTGGCTGCTGAACAAGCACCGGCAGATCCACACCAAGGAGCGCCCGTACCCGTGCGCCGAGTGCGGCAAGAGCTTCACGCAGCTGCAGATCCTCAACCGGCACCGGCTCACCCACGACGGCCAGCGACCCTTCCGGTGCTCCTACTGCGAGAAGAGCTTCACCCAGCTGGCCGGCCTGACGCGGCACGAGAGGATCCACACGGGCGAGAGGCCGTACGTCTGCGCCGCGTGCGACAAGACGTTCCTCACGCACGGGGAGCTGGCGCGGCACCAGCGCAGCCACAGCGACGCCCGGCCCTACGCCTGCCCGCAGTGCGCCAAGAGCTTCAAGACCAAGCGCGCCCAGAGCGAGCACCTCAACACGCACACCGGCGAGCGTCCGTTCGCGTGCGCCCGCTGCGGGAAGAGGTTCGCCAAGTCGACCTCGCTCGTCCGGCACAACCTGACCCACACGGGGGAGCGGCCCCATCAGTGCTCCCAGTGCGGGAAGACCTTCCTCACCTCCGGCGAGCTCCTCCTCCACAGGCGGATCCACACCGGGGAGAGGCCGTACCCCTGCTCCTACTGCGAGAGGAGGTTCAGGTGCTCCTCCGACCTCAACATGCACATCCGGACGCACACCGGGGAGAAGCCGCACAGCTGCCTGTTCTGCAAGAAGAGCTTCTCCACCTCCACGCGGCTCAAGAGACACTTGCGTACTCACATAGCGAAGGGCATCATTGTGGAATCACTATGAGAGATTGATCATGTATTGATCGTGGTGTTGAGGACTTTTCACTGTGTGTATTTTGATAGATGCTTGTTGTCAAAAATAAAAACTTTGCCTCCACATAATTTAACAGTAAAAACATCCTCATTACAAAAAGATCTAATACGACCAATGACATGGTTTTGTGATAAAATGGGGACGCATTTGTTTGCAGTTCGACTCTTTCTGTGTCAGTCAAGTAAACTAGAATATGAGTCAACCTCAAACAACTCCACAAAATATGAACAAACTGACGCCATGGAAAAGACTTCAGACTTATTTTTAGCTTTTGTCTGACTCACTCTTGAATGGTGTTCCTCCCTGGTCACATGATCGTCTCCAGGGTGACCTGTTGGAGAGCAGAGCTGCTGGAGGGGAATTCCACCAGAGTTTTCCTCCAGGTTGTTATCCTGACTTCTGGGTCGCTGCCGGTTCGCTTCTCTGTTTTCTGAAAATCAAGGAAAATGCAGTCCAGACAGTTATGGAGAATATGAGAGTTCATAACAACGATCAAACGAGTGTGATGAGCATTAGAGAGAGCGTGTGTGTGTGTGAGTGAGTGAGTGAGCTAATAAAATAAATAGCTTGATGCCTAATATCTTGAATTCTGTGATTAAAACACCTTAATTCAGATTGTTTTTTTTTGATTGACAGAATCTGATGCGTTGCCGTTCCACGGTTTTATCATCAGTCCGAACCGTTTAAATACAAACAATACTGATATTGTTTAAAAAATAAAAACGTGTGAGCAACCTGTTTTAACTTATAAAAATATATCCACCATCTCTGCTTTACCAGTGTTGATTTGATGCCGCATAAAATGGGCGTGGACAAAGTCGAGGAAGAGGTGAGTATTGGACCTCAAAGTAAATAACTGATGAGTGTTTATTAAGGTTTTATATGAGAAAGAACCAGAAAGATACTGTACAAATACCACAGTTCAACTAGTGTCCCTACAGGGATTTTAACTAAAGGAATACAATAATACCATAGGAGATCAAATAAATACGACAAAATCACTATAATGGTTTTCTGTCAGGATCACTGGATTACTACAAGTCTGCAATGCAAAGAACTAATTGATATGATTGAAACTAATCAACCATTTGATCAATTAATTGTCCCAATTACTGACATGTAGCAGAATGATTAAACCATGAAGAACTACAGTAATCATATACAGTACTGTGCAAAGATTTGCACCCTAGATTTGTTAATATGAATTTGGCCCTAGATTTTTATTTATTCTTTGTTTTTTCTTTATATTACTGCTCTTTATAGTCAAATTTTGATATTTAGGAACTTTTAATTTCATTATTTCTCAAATCAAATCAAATCACATTTATTTGTATAGCCCTTAATCACCGTTACAGTCTCTAAGGGCTTCACAGTGCCCAACATGTGAAAATAATAAATGATTAGTACACGACATCCCCCAGCCTTAGACCCTCACAGAGGACAAGGAAAAACTCCCACAAAAACCTTATTGGAAAATTGGGAGAAACCTTGGGAGGGGCTACTCAGAGAGGGAGGGGCTACTCAGAGAGGGAGGGGCTACTCAGAGAGGGAGGGGCTACTCAGAGAGGGATCCCCCTACCAGGACGGTTGGGCTGCAATAGATGCCGAGTTTGGGCAAGCAGAGTAAACACAATATATGAAAGTTCATTTTGGTGGAAAATCCAGATCTGATGGGGCATCACAGCATCTTCACTGTACAGATTTGTTTTATACATGCCTAAGATTTTTGCACAGTACTGTATATATATCGTATATTGTAGAAGGATAAGGTACAAAGTCGTTACAGTGATACCATAGCAGAGATAAGAAGATGCCTATAGGAAGACTATAAAACATTGAGCTGAACCAGATTACATGTCACTGCACAGCCTCCAGATTCAGAGCTGCTGGACCGGACCGGACCGGACCGAGCGTTGGGAAGAGTGACTCCAGCCAGAATGACCAACAAGAAGTCCAGCACCCGGTCCGCACCGCAGTCCGCTGGGCAACGCCAACGGGATGCTGGCAATGGCGTTTGTGACTCGATGGAGTCATTCATGCAGGAAGCAGATGTTGCAAGTGTCTGCAGTCTGATGGGTGATGCTCCAGTCGCCTCCAGTAAGTCTATTAGTGAGCACCTGTTGGCCGGTGCTGACCTTCATGGTATGAGTACAGTTTCTCGGTCCTCAGACGGAACTTTGACCCATCAGCTCTGACATCACCTACATCAAGTGTGACCAGACCTTGGTTGACTCCTTCAAACTGTGTCTCTAGTCTTGTGAAAACCGACCTGTGACTCCTCGCGGACCAGACGCGACCGACACCGTGAATCGTGTGCGCTCAGAGCTGACACAAGTGGACGATCCATGCTGCGGTGCTGCAGAAGTGCGACTGAAGCTCGACACCGGTCACCTTCTGACAGCTCAGGAAATACAAGAAGCCGTCATGACGAGCCGGTGGCTGAAGTCGCTCTGACTGCTCCTACTGACGGAGAATCCCAGGCCCCTGTTCATTCCCCTCACAGTGGTTGGCCAGCTTCCAGGGACCAGGAGGAGGAGAGCTTGGATGATGAGGCTCTGATGACGTCTCCAACCGCCGATAGTCACAATCACCAGAAAGCTGAAGAAGTGTCAGAGTCCACGAAGCCTCCCGGAGACCACGGTGAACTGAGCGAACGCCTTATCTGTTGATGACACCTCCATGACCTCTATACTTTACCCAAAGAAAAAAACATCTAAGTATACATACATACTCCATTCAAAACTGCCATCCCCTGGCAATGTTCGAAACCCGCGAAACCAATCTGGGCTTGTGTACGGTGCAGGGCGACCGTCACCGTGCTGCAGACAGCCACGCGATGGAGTCAGGTCGCAGGGCCAGGTCGCTCTTTGTTCGTTGGTGTCCCCGGAGCAGGACTAAACCTCGCACTGAGGAAGAGAGAGGACCGCTCTGGTGAAATGAGGACTCATTGCCAAGCAGTCGACACCGTGAGCATTTACTCTTTAGGCCAATAAAACTGTCTAGAAGTAATATCAGCAACACTCTTGCTCAATCTGAATTTTAAAGTGTGAACTGACTGGATTGGTGGATTGGTGTGTTTTTTCCCGGACTCTTTAGAGTGCAGTAGATACCGGAGCGACGAGCACCAGCAGAGGGAAGCCGGTGGTGAGGATGTGATAGATGGCTCGGCGGAAGCTATGTCCGAGCAAGGTGGATCGACATCTCAACGTAGATTCAGGAAGGCCTGGACGGCAAACAGAGACACGAGGAGCTTCTTCAACACAAGACACACCGATGCCTGCATCCACCTCCGCTATGCTTGTGATACGAAATACAGCAAACCTCAGGAAAACTCTGAAAGAAGAGTTGATGGGTTGATGAGGAAACAAGGGGCAGAAGACAGAGAGCTTGAAATGGAGGGTCGGAGTAAGAAGGCTACGAGGGGCAAAGGTTCAAAGAGCAAAAAGAGGGGAGGAGGAGGATCCGGAGTAGGGCCACGATTCCTTCCCGAGGAGAGCGTGGGGATGAACGACACGAGCAACGAGCGGAGGAAGTCAAAGAGGAAGACGGAGAAGAAGAAAAAGAGGAATGGGAGAGAAACAGCTCAACCACAGAGGAACCAGAGAGGAGGGACGTGGGGGGGAGGACGACGAGGCAGCGAGCGAAGTCCCGGGGGGGGATGAGCACCGACGCCGGGGGAAGACGTGGTTTAGGAAAGAATGAAAAGGAGAAGAGTAAAAGTAAGGCAAAGAGAAAGAACAAAATGCTTAACAGCGAAGAGGGAACGAGAACGTCTGTGGAAAAGGGAGAGAAGGCCAGAGATTCAACAGCAACTATCCAGGGTGAGTTGCTATTCTTAAATGATTCATTTTATGATGCTGATGTTGGGACAGCCGTGTCATTAAGTCTCCATATAGCATCGTATGTACTTATACGTGTATTGTGTATTTGTGATGTAAAAACTGACTGGCAGTTTGTCTTGCAGAACTTGGAGTTAGAGAGCATCACGCAGGTCATGAGGGTGGAGAGTAGGATGCCACAGACGAGGATAAAGCATTGGTCTGTAATCCATCCAGGACTGATACAATGACGGTGGAAGATGTAGGGCCGGGCGGAGGGGTTGTGCTCAGACACGCCGCAGTCAAGTCAGCACAACACTTTCAGCCCGAGTGGGAAGATGACGTGGAGCGGCGGGGAGGGGTTTTGGAGGGATGCCCGGGGGGGCTTGGGCGTCAGTCCGGGAAGCACAGAGGCCAAGGCGAGTGTCGCGTTGGCGTCGGCGAGAGGCGAAACAGAACGAGGGAGAAGAACGCGGCCCGAAGCAGGTGGAACGTGGGCAGGCCACCCGAACGCCTGGACGCCGAACTGAGGCGCGGTAGCTCTTGGCAGGAGGGAAAGGGACCCAGGGAGGGCAAGGTTTGGCAAGAGCAAGGGAAGAATGACAGTGGAGCGGGGGATGGAGGGACAGAAAAAGGTGAAGCAGATGGAAGGAAGCAAGAAAAAAACAGAGCGAGTAAATGGCGCCGATTGTCTTGGGGAAGGCGGAGATATGAAAGGAATGAGCCTCATCCCTCAGGCAGCAGCTGTTACTGGGGGATCAGAGAGGAACGGTGGCGAGGGACCAATAACAGTAGAGAGCAAGCACTCAGAGGTGAGAGTTGTTTCAGGAGCTGTGGAATAAGGAAAAGCATATTATCCAAGCAGGTATTTAGACTCATTTAATTGCCAAGACTTGTCCCCCCCCCCGAGCTCTCATTGAAACAGAGTACAACAGCAGGCTTACACCATCAGTGTAGTATGTGGATCTTTCTCTTTTTACCAATTACAAAAGTATGCTGTTGAGGGAACGCAGCTTACATAAAAACAGTCACGTCTGAATGACATGGAAATTGGTGTCAGCAGCTTTTTGTCCTTTCCGACCCTCTCGTGTTGAGGTTTAGAAGAGAGGCAGACAAGAGGGAAGAAGCTTGACAGATGCATGATTCAGCAACAATTCATCAACGTCAACGTTTTCTTACTGTTCCACCACACTGTAATGTAACTTCTCATATAGTTTGTGGAGGAAATAATCCTTAGTTGTAAATCTATTATGTATGTAAAAGAGGTTAATTAAGAAACACAGATCTGCATTTTTATTACAACGTTTTCAAATGTAAAAACTAAATCAGAAAACGGTTGACTAAAGAAAAGAAAGTTTAATAACAACTGAACAACTGTGGATATTGTCATTACCAATGTAGATGTCCCCACGTGGTCAGTGCAGAACGCATTTAAAATCCCCCCCGAGATTCCCGCCGGACAGATTTTCTGACAGGACTTCCGGTCCCACCCCCAATCTGTGTCGCTTCCGGGTGGCCACAAGACTCATCCAGCGAGCTGACGTTATTTCAACGCTGTAAACAAAAGTTAACAAACGGTTTAGCTCCAGCAAGACATCCAACGAAAAGACATGCATATCAAAACAGGTATGTTTGTACAACTTTTCTATACATTTGACTGGAATTTCTCAAACGCGTCGTTTTAGTAAGCTGTGTTTTCGGCGGCGTTAGCATCACCGCTAGCGTTAACGGTAGCAGGCGTTTTGAATGGGGGTTACGAAACTTTGGTTGCGGCTAACCTGCTGCTACGTAGCTACTAATCCCCTCAAGAGAAAAACAAAGCTATCTCCTTGACGACAGCAGTTGTTGTCCGTACATTTTCGTTTTGATCGGCCATGCTTTAACGGTTGGACTCGGCGGATGAATGGGACCGTCGTGGTTAATTCGGCGCTTCGTAACGTCGCTAACTTGGCTATCCAAGTTTGCTAACGCCGCGCCGTCTCTTAGCTCGCTATCTTGCTAGCTGACGGTGTTCCATACATGAACCATAACATTTTATTAGTGGGTTGAGACCAAATACGGGGGATCGTACTACTTATTTTTAAGGACATTTTCTGGCACAGTTAACGATGTTCCCTGGTAAGACCGACTGTGAACTAAGTTGTGTGCCTTGCCAGACTCAGATTCTCGGAAATGTTGTCTTTACGAGCGGGCACCATAAGACCAGTCTGTTCTAGCGTTAGTGTGTGTTAACTGTTTGGGACTTGTTTTTGGGTGGCTTGGTGTTAATCCATCCAGCTTCATGTTAAAATAGTGGAAATAGCAAACTGTTATTTCTAGTGTAGAAATTAAATCAGACCTTTCTTCATCTGTTCCAGGTACATGGGAAGCCAGCAACACCGTGTGTGAGTCAGACACCCTGTGTGATCCAGCAGTCCTCGTTTCAACTACAAACTCAGAAGCACACATTCGCAACCGCCGCTTGTCCCCTGGCTCCGGCAACTGTGGGGGCGGAGGGGGTGGAGGCTGCATCGCCGAGGTCGACCAACAGCCCCGCCAGCCTTCACCTGGGGGCCCCGAGGGCGACCTGAACGGACCCGCACACGCCTTCGCCTTCCGCAGGGAAAAGGAACGCAGGGGTCAGCACAAAGGCCGCGGCCTTCGCAGGGAAGGCCAGAAGGGGGTCGGTCGTGTGAATGACCGGCCCCAAAAGGCGACCCAGAAGGAGAGGTGGGTGGAGGACAGTCTGTCGCTGCTCAAGCCCCCGCCCGCGTTCCCGGTGCAGGACAGCCCCGCCAAGCTGCAGCCCGCCGTCAGCTACGCCTCCAAGGTGAAGGCGGGGGCCGCGTGCGGCGCGCTGGAGGAGGACCGCCCCGCCATCGGGGTGCTGCTACAGAACCAGTGGGGTCTCAGCTTCATCAGCGAGGCGAGACCCGCCACCGAGGGCTCCGGCCACCACCCTTCCGCTCTGCCACCCCAGCCCACAGACGCAAACCAATCGCCCGACCCGCGGGAGACGAGCCGCACAATCCAGCCTTGCGAAGAAATGCCCGTTCCAGTCGCTACCTCTGTCACCCTTGGCCCGTGCCCAGAGGTGGATGAGAACAACGGGAAGCTGCTGCTTAGCTGTCGCCATCTAGTGGAGGCTTTGAACTATCACAGTCGCGGTGAGACGCTCTAGAGAAATATTCAAACCACATTTTGAGTGCTGCCTACGTTTTTTTTTTTTTTTTATAATCCGAAAAAAGCAAATTAGTTCTAACTGACATCTCTTTTTTTCCCTCACAGAATGGAATGCTGTCTGTAACAAACAAAAAGGTAAGCCGACTCAAAGGTCACTGCTGCCACTTCACACAGTGCTGAAAATAATGCATCATTATAGTTTATTTTGAAAATGCTTTCAGCCCTCTACAATTGTCAAATCCTCAAGTGGTTGTGACATGTATTGTTTTCATTGCCGTTTTGAAAACCTCAAAACGATTCCAGTCTGTAACTCACTAAGTATGATGAACATGACTGTGGTTTGCCCTTGCTTCATTTTGTTATCCTAGGCCTTCTACACATGTCTGTCTCCTTATACCCATAATCCCTTGCGCTTTGGGGTCGTTTCCTGTAGTTGGTACAATTGCATTGACTCTTAATGGTCGTTTGTCACTAGAGTTTTAATGTGGCCAAATTAACTCAAGGAGGAAACTCTGCAGACTCGCTCGGAGGAAACGCCCTTTGTTGCTCTCAGCATCGTCTTTTTGTTCTTAATTGTTTTGTTTTCTGGTTTCAGGTCCTAAACGGGTTGTCTGGTACAAGGACACCCTGCAGCACCCAGCCTAGCAGTGTGAGACGCCCATCACACACACTCACACACCTACATGCACATGTTAACACAGAAAAGATGGACACATTTTTAAGTCCCCATCACACACACTGCACTCAGGATGATGTCTTCACACAAAGCCACACTGAGACACTTTGGACTAACTCCTTTGAGATCTTACAGCAATGGACTTTTTTTAACGCCTTACAGAAGCCTGCCTTAATTGATCGGACCTGTTTTCATTGCCTCTCATGACGATTTTTAGCTTATACGTGTAGAGCTGGTCTTTTTTAAAACAATCTTTGAGGAGCGGTCATCTAATTCTTCTTTTCTTGTTTAAAGTGCTGCAGTTCTATCAAACACCGTTTTTTTTCTCCCTTCTTCTGTCCTCTGTAAAGCGAGTGGTCAATCAAGCACTTTGTAAAAAATCCGTTGTTGTGACCAATCCCTGTGCGTGCAACCCTCACCGGAGTGAGTTATTTTTTTTTTCCTCCTACTTTTTAAGTATAAAATATTAAGAATGTCTTGTAACTGCTTCTATTTCACTGTTATTGTACCGAGGACTCCTGTAACGTGTCCCCCGGTCACAGAGCGGCACAGTAGAGTTCACCCTTTACCCAATCAGATCTTAATGTTGGTTTCTTTTCTTTTTTTTCCCCTGATCGGGTGAATGTTACTCGTGAATCCATAAGGAATCTCACATGTTCAATATGTTCTTTTTGAAAATGAAATATATCAAAATAAAAAAAATTACACTGGAGAAGGAGGAAGAATGTAAGTCAACAGTATTGCTTAATAAAAATGAATAAACTTGACATGCTTTGGTCGGTCTTTATTTCAGATGAAGATCTTCACAGGTTTCCATTAGTTTCTCTGCTCTAAAATGGTTCACAACTTTTATTGAAAGCAAAACATTAAGGCAAAACAGGATTGTCCTTGTGATGTCACAATGGTTTTAATTACTCAAGAACATACAATCCTGTGACATCACACTGATAAATAACCTGAGATGGTTTGTAGTTACAGGAACGTGATCTCCTTAGACTCGTCACCTAGCGGGACCCCATCTGCAACAGGAGAACTTCCCATCTGCAGTCACCCAAATTAATTTCTGGTGTCACTATGGTTACAGGCGGGAAATCGTCTCTGTGCTCAGGAAATAATGAATGGAAACTAAACAGCAAGTGAGCAACGGCTGAACCGCCTCCCAACCTTCATGGCCGAGGAGCGTGCAGTTTACTGAGTTCAGGATTTCTGGGTAATGAAGTTCTCTCTGCCACTTGGGACCGCCAAAGTGCAAAGTTGCCTAATGCAGCTTTAAACAAAGTTAGTCAAATATAAACGTGAAGCGGGAAAGATGGTCAGTGGGATATTCTCAAAACAAAAACATCGGAGTCTTTTAGCAGAGTAGCAACTTTAAAGTCAGATTCAGTAAGACCATCTCTTCAGAGTCACACTGACTGCCACAGACCTGCTGCAACAACAAACTCGGCACCAAGGGGACGTTGAGTCGGTCGGTCAGTCTCTCCACGTCACCTCCACCTCATCTGTCCTGTACCTATCACAGCAGGGTGACAGCAGGTGACAATGTTGTCTTCAGGCTCGCTACAGAAATGTCTTGTGTACATTTTGAGCATCTGATGTGATACCATTTACATCACTAACATTAGGAGCAATAGTAGGAGCACAGGGAGATGAGAAAGGTGTCAAAGAACTTTGTGTTTGATTTCTTCATTTGTACATGAAATGCTGCAAACAACATGAAAGAACTGAGTGACTATATTGCGCCACTGACTGCATGGGCTGATGTTTGTATGCTGCTGTTTAATTTATTATATAGTCCTGTCGTAAACCCTCGCTGCAGACAATCGTCCTCCTCACGGGACAGCAAAGTTTGAATTGAATGCATCTGAACCGGTGGCATACCTTTGGGTAATCCACGAGTCTTCCAGCTCCGTCACTTGACCGGACCGAAACATCTCCCAGCCGGCTTGAGCAATCATGGCGCCGTTGTCGATGCAGAATCTGTTGCACAAAGTTAACACGGTTATCTGGACTGAAGCGAAACACAAAGCTCCCATGAGATTAAAACTAATCTATTTTTAGGGACTTGGCCCAGAGTCAGTTTGCTCTCTTCAACTGTTCCACCGATATTGAAATGTCACGGTTTTCATGGCAAACAATTCCAAGTATTCAGAGTTTCTCTCAGGGTGGAAAAGCCTCTGAAAGCATTTCCACCATCACTAAAGCTCTCCACTGAACACCAGAGTAATGAAATTCTTAGCAGGTTCACAGCTCAGGCAGATGTGAATGGGTGTGAAGTGACCAATCACTGACAACAATCCAAAGTCGTCAAAAAGTTTGCAAACAGCACATGACATCAAACTACACTCACATTTAGCTGATGGTTTTATTCAACTTACAAATCCAACAGCAGAAAAAGATTCAACTCCGAGATCAACATTACGAGGGACCAGACTGAAGAGGTCAAAGGTCAGAGGTGACCCCAGAATGATCACGCAAGAGAGAAGTGCAAGGAAAATAAATTAAAAACTAAATAAGATCTAGGGAGAGTTAGAGGTGATTTTATTTTGAAAAGGTAAGAGCATGATGGAGCAAGTAGAGGAGGAAGATGTTCAAGTGGGAATCTGATTCAAAAGGCAGAAGGAGACCACAGGAAGTGACAACCATCTGTTTTCCATCAGAGGAGTCACTTCATCAAGTATGTACCCTTTCGTCTTCTGCTGCACGATCCTGACAATCCTGATTACTTCACTACATTACTATAATACAGTTATACTATCTGAGAGAGGCCCAGCGAACCTCCTGGGACCTCAGACTGCATCGGTGTGATTCTGAAGCCGAAGCAAATGAAACCCCGTACTGGTTCTGAGTTTAGAAAGCGGTTTACCGTTCATCTGTGGCGAACAGCTTGGCTCCTCTCTCCTTACACATCACCCCCATCATCTCCTGCAGCCGTAGGTTACCTAGGAGACAACAGGTCAGACCTTCTGCCCATAGAACCAACCAGAGGTGAGATATTGAGATGCTCCTTAGAGGAAACCCCACCTTCAGATACTCTCACATGATGTTGGCATTTACTAACATCACCAGCAGATGTTTCTTTCCGGGTGTTAAAGTGTTTTAGGTGGATTTTCCCTTTAATACTCAAAGCCATCCTGGATCTACTCACAGCCAACGCCCCCGACGATGAGGACCTCCTGGGAGCCACAGTGGGCCATGGCCCTCTCTGTGATCTCCACCAGCATGGAGAACAGGGTCTCCTGCAGCGAGGGAACACACCATACAACACCATTTAGTAGTAGGAAGTGTGCTCTCTGTTGCATGGCGCCAACGCTGACAGGGTTAGGGGTTCGATTCCCACTTGGGCTAACCATGCTAACAACAATGTTGTACTGTAATGTGCTTTAGATAAAAGCCTCCAGGGAAAACCAGAAGTTAGATGAAAATATTCTTCTTGCAAGGCCAAAACACAAAGCATACCATCACATTTTACGATTTAATCACACCTATGGAATGAATGGTCCATAGGTGTGAATGCGAGTGTCTGTCTGTCTTCAACCTGCCAGTGTCGAGACCACAGAGCCGCCATGATACGACTGACTGACCTGTAGAGAGAAGCAGAGGTCCTCCGCTGTACACTGAGCAGAGCTCAGCATCTTGTGAGCAGCTTCCTAGAGAGGAGAATGAAGCAGGTAGGATCGTGACGACTTAAAAACACTGGACTTCAAATTGTAGCAGTCACCTGTTAATCCCAGAGACGTGAAATCCACTTACCTCGATGTAGGACAAAATCCCAGAGAAGGAGACGTCCATCCCCTTGACTGTGTAGGGCAGCTCCACATACTGGCTGCCCCTGACATGGACAGGAGACGGGTGTTAATCCGACAGTAGAAGACGGTGTCTGTAAAAACCTAAAACGCTGTTACTCACTTTTTGGCCATCTGCTCTATGTTGTACCCGGGGCTCGGGTCGTTGGAAACCTGAAGGGAGAAACTTTATTAAAGCACATCCGTCACACGAGGAGGAGGAGGAGTTGTTCTGATGAAGACGACCGCAGCACCGACCTTAATGACTCTGGCGAAGCGGTCCAGGCAGTTGCCTACTGCGATGTCGATGGTCTCCCCAAATATCCTGTACCGCCGCTCCGAGTACGCGATGACCTTCATGGGAGGGGAGAGACCAAGGCCAGTGACTCAGGAACCATGTGATCTGTTTCAAGACCGTCGATACTCGAGTTCAGCCGACATGTGTTCTGGATATTTTTGTATTGAAGTGAGATGATGAAGTTATTTTCTTTCCAAAATATTACAAGTATCCAGTTTTTCCCCCCAGAATGTTTTTCTAAGCCTCTGAAACAACTTTTCTAGTTCACTACCCTGACCCTTCCTCTTCTAGTTCACCACCCTGACCCTTCCTCTTCTAGTTCACTACCCTGACCCTTCCTCTTCTAGTTCACCACCCTGACCCTTCCTCTTCTAGTTCACTACCCTGACCCTTCCTCTTCTAGTTCACCACCCTGACCCTTCCTCTTCTAGTTCACCACCCTGACCCTTCCTCTTCTAGTTCACCACCCTGACCCTTCCTCTTCTAGTTCACTACCCTGACCCTTCCTCTTCTAGTTCACTACCCTGACCCTTCCTCTTCTAGTTCACTACCCTGACCCTTCCTCTTCTAGTTCACCACCCTGACCCTTCCTCTTCTAGTTCACTACCCTGACCCTTCCTCTTCTAGTTCACCACCCTGACCCTTCCTCTTCTAGTTCACCACCCTGACCCTTCCTCTTCTAGTTCACTACCCTGACCCTTCCTCTTCTAGTTCACTACCCTGACCCTTCCTCTTCTAGTTCACTACCCTGACCCTTCCTCTTCTAGTTCACCACCCTGACCCTTCCTCTTCTAGTTCACCACCCTGACCCTTCCTCTTCTAGTTCACCACCCTGACCCTTCCTCTTCTAGTTCACTACCCTGACCCTTCCTCTTCTAGTTCACTACCCTGACCCTTCCTCTTCTAGTTCACTACCCTGACCCTTCCTCTTCTAGTTCACTACCCTGACCCTTCCTCTTCTAGTTCACCACCCTGACCCTTCCTCTTCTAGTTCACTACCCTGACCCTTCCTCTTCTAGTTCACTACCCTGACCCTTCCTCTTCTAGTTCACCACCCTGACCCTTCCTCTTCTAGTTCACTACCCTGACCCTTCCTCTTCTAGTTCACTACCCTGACCCTTCCTCTTCTAGTTCACTACCCTGACCCTTCCTCTTCTAGTTCACCACCCTGACCCTTCCTCTTCTAGTTCACCACCCTGACCCTTCCTCTTCTAGTTCACTACCCTGACCCTTCCTCTTCTAGTTCACTACCCTGACCCTTCCTCTTAGCTCGTTTATTTGCTTCACTTATTTGTCTCATCTGTTTAATAAAAAGTAGGTATCTAACTTATTGATCTTCTACCTCAACACTGGTTCTGCTCTTAGATTCTTGTCTAGGAAGGAAATGCACTTCTGATTTCTGGTGACTAGTAGTTCTCTACCTGTGTTAAATGGACTTATTGTAAGTCGCTTTGGATAAAAGTGTCTGCTAAAGTAATGTTGTGTAATGTAGTGGACTGGACACTGAAACTCTCCACTGAGAGTTACTGACTTTAAATGAAAAAATAATTTACAAAAACATAATTTAACGAACACAACTGACTGACTGGCCGATATGTGATATTTAATATAAGGCGACTGTCGGCCCCATACACTGGATAACCGATATATCGGTCTAACCTACTAGATACCAAATGTGTGGATGAGCAGGAACAACATGCAGGTCGAGTGTGTACTTGTCTATCACTGGTAGATTCCCATTCAAATCACATTTATTTAGATTTGAGACTCCCCCTGTTGAGGCCCAAGGACACCCACCTGTGTGTTCCCCCCGCTGACATACAGCACGGTGGGGTTGTGGGCGTGGGTGATGAGGCGGCCCATCTCAATGTGCCCAATACAGTGGTTGACACCGAGGAGCGGCTTCCCCCACAGCTGAGCTACGGTACGCGCCACCAAGGCCACCGTCACCAAGGGGGCACCCATACCCGGTCCTGACGTGGGAGGAGGAGGGAGCAGCGATGTTAGAAATGTGGGAGAAATAACAGAAGATGATTAAGTACCAATACACGTCGCGTCAGCCGGGAGATTAATGTTGCTTTGTTTATCGGTAGACCTTGTAGAACATGGACTTAACCTGGACTCAAGACGTTTTCCGAAACATGAGGGTCAGAATACATACAACACTTAGTTCAACTGAATTTCAGTTTGGTTCCTGTGTTATTCTTTTCTCTTCTTCCACTAAAAAACACTGGAGTGAGCAGAGCAAATCCATGTTAAATGTTGCACGGTGAATCATATGTATACCGTAAACAAGGCAACTTTAAACTTCCAAGGATGACGTTACCACGTACCGTAGCTTGATCACAACACATTTGGCCCTGGTGCAAAAAAACTATATGTGCTGATCTAGGATCACTGTAACAGGACAGTGTGATCCTCATAATGACATCTGTTACCTTTGGTGTATGCCACACAGTCAATGTCTGCAGGCTTCAGCCCGGCCTGCTCTAGCGCCTCCTTCAGGACAGTCAGTATGACAGCGCGATGGTGTCTGGCTGTCTCACTGGGCAGGAACCCTGACGGGGAAATCAACACGTTGTCAGTCAGTTCACCAGCTTGTATGGACTTTAACAGACCGCCAGCAAATTCATGATAACATTGGTGACTTGGAATAAGTCTCTCTTGCCTTGGCCAGGGGGTGTGATGTAGGTCCGTCTTGGGTTGGAAAGGACTTCGCCATCCCTAATAATTCCTATACCGATCTTGTTGGCACTGCCCTCAAAACCTATTACCACAGTCATGGCAGCTACAACAGTTAGGAAAGACAAAAGGAAGACGCGGTTAAGATATAGGTTGTTCTCGTTTATATAGGAGAGAATCATTAGGGTCTACTGGTAAATTCGGCATACATAGGATCCATCATGCTTGATACACTTGTTACAATAAAAATAAAAAATAAACTTTAATAAGTGCGTACAATCTTCTTAATCCCTACAACATTCTTCCACCAAAACTCAAAAGTATACATTTTATTGAAGCACAGAAAGAGAGAGCGGTACGTATCTAGTCTAGACAAAAGCCAGGTCTTAAGAACACAATCTTAGGTAAGTAAGCTTTTGCAATGCCAAAACATAGCAGTCGGAATAGCCACGATGCTAGCAGCGACAGCTAACAGACCCCCGAAAGATGCATTTTCAAAGATTCCGGGAGACAATAATCTTAGGGATAACAAACTACCTTGGTTGTTGCTGTCCTCCAATAGCTCACATCAATTCAAGTCAAGCAAAACTAACTTTAAAACGAATTATTTTCACTTCTGCTAAACGTTGAGACTCCACTTTCCCATGCAATCACGAGGACCCATAACAGTGGCAGCTGTAGAGATCGCCTTACAAAAAAGTTTTGTTAGCTTAATGTATCAATGGAGTGGAATTTCTCAGCGGTTGTGTGCGTTATAGAAACGCTTTCACGTGTTTTTAAATCATCCAAATATTTCAAAAGAGTGGCTTCATTTATTGGCGTGTGATTATTCATCAGGCACATCTTTGGACAGCCAGTCAATACAGCGACCACATGTAGCCAAACATCTCCGCTACTAGCTGCTTTGTGTGTGTGTGTGTTGGGGGGGAGTGACTGTGAAGGAGCACTTGTGTAGTCCTTGCATCCTATTGTGAAAGTGCAAGTAAGTTTTGTTTTATTTTTTTAATTTGCATCAACTGTTGTAGTAGACATCTTAGTTATCCGCCGTTGTATTCGTTAATAACCCAAACAAGCTGTTTAGCTAGCTAACGTAGCTCGCTAATCTCCATCCCATTGGAGGCCGCCTGCTGCTCGCTCGCTGTGTGTTGGCAAACCCCGTCCTTTGTCACAGACGAAACGCTAGCATTAGCATAGCCTCTAACAAGGCCTATTGTGTAAAACCCGCAGAATAATTTCTACGGTTGTTCGGTTTTGTCTTAACTCTTGCGTGCATGGTACTTCACCACGTCACTAAATACGTTATTTTACATTCAGTGTTGTTGGCTACGGTGCTCGTCCAAAGCACGAGCTCTCAATCAAAATAAACCGTCAATGTGCTTTTCACCGGTGATGAGGATGTTGGGTCCGAGGATGTTGGGTCCGAGGATGTTGGGTCCAAGGATGTTACCGTTATTTCACTGGAATAGTTTACCAACCTTTGCAGGATGATATAAACCTTTAGGATATAAAGCATGCGCGGTAGTAGTATCAAAATGGTGCAGGTTACATGAGGATATGGTGCTGCTTTCAAGTTCAAGGCACAAAGTAGTTTTCTGTGCTTCTGTCAAGAGGACAAACACTTGGGGCCGGACGTGTACAGTAATGCATACAGTTGACAGTTAAACGCTATTCCAGGTGAATGCATCAGTTAAATTCCTCCTCTGTTGTCCAGCGGCGCGTGTGCTGTTGTGTGTGCGTGTTGCGTGTCGTGGTGTGTTTGGTGTCAGAGCCAGCTCGAGGATGAAGAGAGGGAAGAATGTTGAAGAGGCGGCTGCGGACGGGGAGAATGACAGCGGCACCGGTACTATTGCACGCACTCTTACACATGAACTAAAAAGTGCACTTTCTTACACTCTTCACACATTTGAAAAGGTGCTTATGACCATACACATGTATAGGTATATTGCAAAAACACAATTTCTTGCAGCTAGTACGCATCTGATTGGCTGGCTGCTTTCATCGTAACCTTCTATCTCCCCATGTCACCTCACAGCACCTGCAAAGAAAGGGAAGAAGGGGAAGGAACCGGAGGCCCCAATACTGTACGACGATCCTCCCGATAAGATGACCAGCAAAGACGGACGCGCTGCCAACATGAAGATCACCTCCTGGAACGTGGATGGGCTGAGGGCGTGGGTGAAGAAGAAGGGCCTGGATGTGAGTTTGACGTTGAATTGAGAATGGGAAGCAACAGAAATCGGATGTGAGGATAAGTTGAGATATAGAAGCCTCGTGAAATGGTTTGAGACTGGTGAGCGGTGATGTAGTGGAGGATAAATGAACCTAAATGACCTAAATTCATAGTATACATCAGAGTGGATGGCATCAGATGGATGTAAGGTATGGGGGAAAAACACAAAATATAAAGTAAGTTGTGTCTAGGACAAGGCGGTAATGCGTCGGTCTCCTTCCTTCCCAGTGGGTGCGTGAGGAGGCTCCAGACATTTTGTGCCTGCAGGAGACCAAGTGTGCCGAGAAGTCCCTCCCGGCCGACATCACCTCCATGCCAGAGTACCCGCACAAGTACTGGGCCAACTCGGAGGAGAAGGAGGGCTACAGCGGGGTGGCCATGCTCTGCAAGACCGAGCCCCTCAACGTGACCTACGGCATCGGTGAGTCGCCAAGAGACGTTTCACCAGCAGGCTTTACTGTCGTCCTATCTCTGCGTGTTATTCATGATTGTGTTTGCAGTTATCAGTATTTGAACAGTGTGTGTGTGTGTGTGTGTGTTCAGCAGGGTTCCTTCGTAGGTCTGGAAAGTCTTCACGATTTAATCTGTCACATTCTGCGTACGTCATGTCAGGATACCAGACAAATGAATTGTGGTGTTCACATTTAAACACCTTATCATACACAGGTGACCTAGGTAACATCATTGTCACCAAATTTTTCTAAATTTAAAACGGTCAGTCTACAGTGAAATATTTTGTTGACTAGAAAAAAATCTAAAATGTCTCACTAGTCCAGTCAGTTAATGATTCAAGACAGACGGGAGACAACCATCACACCTCTGCCAACAGAGCCACTGTCCACCAGGGGGCGGTGCACCATCAAAATTGTCTCCCATAGGAATGAATGGACTTCCTGTGGAACACAATGGAATAGTAAATTGTGAACGAGGTGTTAAAATATGGAATATTAAAGACGAATTAGGAGAGGTAACCGTTTGAAAACGTTCAACTTCAATACCCAGAAATACTGTAATATTCCATCAGTAAACTTCACTCTGATACATCTATAAACACGCTGCCACACAGACCACAACAACTTTTTCAAATGGAGACAAGAAATTTAAGCGTGGGAAAAGTTTTGAAGCAAAGTGTCTGAACTGGTTTGTGTCTGCATGCAACTCTTTACTGAACCTCCTCTACTAATCCACTAGGCAAAGAGGAGCACGACAAGGAGGGCCGAGTCATTACCGCCGAGTTCCCCACCTTCTTCCTGGTGACCACCTACGTGCCAAACTCCGGCAGGGGCCTTGTGCGCCTGGACTACCGCAAGACCTGGGACGTGGACCTCCAGGCCTACCTGAGCGACCTGGACAAGCGCAAGCCCCTGGTGCTGTGCGGCGACCTGAACGTGGCCCACGAGGAGATCGACCTGAAGAACCCCAAGGGGAACAAGAAGAACGCCGGCTTCACCCCCGATGAGCGCGAAGGCTTCAGCCAGCTGCTGGCGGCCGGTTTCACCGACAGCTTCCGTGAGCTCTACCCCGAGCAGGCCTACGCCTACACCTTCTGGACCTACATGATGAACTCCCGCTCAAAGAACGTGGGCTGGCGGCTCGATTACTTTGTCCTGTCCTCAGCTCTGGTGCCCGGCCTGTGCGACAGCAAGATCCGCAACAAGGCGATGGGAAGCGACCACTGCCCCATTACCCTGCACATAGCTGTGTAGGTTACCAGCTGGTCCCAGGTCTGTCTAGTGCCTGAGGTCTCCAACCACGTGTAAGCAGGTTTTCATTCCAATGAAACGCCACAGCTTCAGCCAGAGGAGGAGCCCATCGGTGAAATCATCTGCTGCAGTGTTTGGTTGGCATGGAAACCTGCTTCCATGTGGTCCAGCCGCTCAGGCTCAGTAGTTACAGCGGGCCTACTGCCAAGCATCGTCTTCACACTGTTGTATTTCTCATGGGTGAATCGCCACTCAAGTTCACTGTTCCAGTAGATTCAGGGCTAAGAGGTAGTGGCACGGTTATGTAGTACTTTATAAACCTTCACAAAGTTATTCCAAGTCATTGTAAGAGGCCAAACCCCTTTTAGCAACAAGATGTAACACTATACTCCCAAAGACAAATTAAGCTGATATTCAACAACTTGTTCCAAGTTGTTCCAAGGTTATTGGATGACTTTTATGCTATTTTCTGAACCAATGTCAAATTCTCTGTTGTAGAACCTGCTCACACTTGTCAATAAAAACTGGGTTTATATAAAGACGCTTTCCATTCTTTCTTTGGAGGCTGGTATTCGCTTCATGAAAGGCAACAGTTACATCACGGTTTGAAAATAAAGCATGTGCTCAGAGTGCTTTAATTACTACGACTCAGAAATCAAATGCACTTGGTAAAGAAGGAAATTGGGGACATTCAATACACGAAACCACTCGCTAGTTCCAATGCTAGATGGAGGTTTACAGTACGTACAGTGTCAGAGTGGGGCTCAATTTAAAGACTCATTTCACCAATAACATTAACTCAATTTGGCCCCAGTGTTAACTACTGTCTAGAAGCCTACACTTCACACAGCCACCATATAACTACCATGTTTTCCTATGTAAACTTGATGGTATGAGTTCGCTGGTGCATTTTGAGGTGATACGACTGCTTGAATCCCTTCCCACATTCCACACAGATGTACGGTTTCTCGCCCGTGTGCGTCCGCTGGTGTCTTTTCAGCCGATTGGCGCTGAGGAAGCTCTTGTCGCACTCGGTGCAGGAGTACGGGCGCACTCCGGTGTGGTAGCGCAGGTGGATGGTCAGGTAGCAGGACTGGGTGAACTTCTTCCCGCAGTGGGGGCACTGGAAAGGCTTGTGGCCGGTGTGGAAGCGCTCGTGCTTCAAAAGCTCGGCGTGGGAGAAGAAACCCTTCCCGCAGTCGGAGCAGAGGAACGGCCTCTCGCCCGAGTGCGTCAGCTCGTGTCGGACCAGAGTCGCCTTGTAGACGAAATTCTTGTCGCACTGGGAGCAGCTGAACACGTTCTCCCGGGTGTGGCACCGCTCGTGCTTCTTCATGTTGCGTTCCCTCTTGAAGCTCTTGCCGCAGAAGGAGCACATGAAGGGCATCTCCTCCGAGTGGATCTTCATGTGGCTCAGCAGGCCACCCTTGTAGAGGAACCCTTTGCCGCATTGCGTGCACTGGTGCGGCCGGTCCTTCTGGTGGATGCGCTGGTGCGCCGTGAGGGCAGCCTTGTAGGCGAAGCTCTTTCCGCAGTTGCAGGCGTGCAGTCTCTCTTCTTGGTGGGTCTGCAGGTGCCTGTTGAGGTAGGTCACGCAGCTGAAGCCCAGGTCACAGTGGGGGCATTTGTACGGTCGCTCTATCTTGTCGGCGTCTTCTCCGTGGGTCTTCAGGTGCCTCACCAGCGCCGACTTCCAGGCGAATGACCGGCCGCACTCAGAACAGAGGTACTCGCCGTTCTCCATGTGGGTGCTCTTGTGTTCCCTCTGAGCAGCCAGGGACTTGAAGGACTCCCCGCAGATCAGGCACTTGTACTTGCGATCGTCCTTGTGCGTTTGCTTGTGCCTCTCCAGCGACTGCTTGAAGGAGAAGCGCCGTCCGCACTGAGAGCAGAGGTAGGGCTGCTCGCCTGTGTGAATGCGCCGATGGGCTTTCAGTAAAGACTGGAACTTGAAGCTCTTTTCACAGTCGGGGCAGCCGAAGCGGCCTTCCTCGTCTGCCAGGGGCTGAACGGACGACTTGTCATCCTCGGCCTCAACAGAGTGAACCTCGTCAATGTGCTGCTGGACCTGCACTTCATCTGTATGGCAGAAGGAGCACCCTGGACAGGAAAACGTAGGTGGTGGTTCATCCACTACAGAACCTTGAGGAAAAAATCATATGGTGGTTTCAGTTCATTTGCACAGTGGTAAAATAAAATGATGAAATACACAGACCAAATACTAAATTGTGTAGATGAGATCAAAAACCTCAAAAGCATCTCAAAACAAACGAATGAAAACAACCAAGGGGGAAAAAATGATGACAGAAACGTGGAAAATAGAATAAACAAATAAAATCATCATAAATAAATAATGCTAAGAAAGATTTTTTTTAAAATGTATGTTAAAAGACCTAATAAAAAATAAGTCGAAAGGCCGGGCATCTCCGCTAACAACTACACCACCCTGGGCATCAGCACCCCTCGCCTGCTAAGCCCCTAGAGGTCTCCCTGGGGGGGCAAGGTTCATACAATCTGAAGAAATTAAACTGGGAAAGAAGGACTAAGATCACATACGTGGTTTGACTGCTGACCAGTCCGTCTGAAGTTAATAATAATAGTTTTTACTATGATACCTTATGGCACACTGAAGCAATGTCAGTGTTGTGGTTTCCCTCCACAGCTTGAAAACTTTACAAATAGTGAGAATCCCTCTCTGGCCTCAGTGCTCTCCCCACCAAAAATAGTAAATTCAGTTATAGTACAATTGTTCATATGATGACATAAATATCAAAATAAGACAACTGCAATACCTACTGGAACTGATCCAGGAAACACTCAATGTGCTATTGTACTGTATTACATGCTGCAGACCCACCTTCATCACCATCGTTGACTGAGACCATGGGTGACCCGTAGGAGTGTTCTGCACTGTTAAAGACAAGATAAACCAACAGATGTGAATGAAACTATCGGTGACACAAGAGTAACAATGTGAAATCAAACTTAACAGTCAGAGGTCTTTACCTATTGAAAGGCACTGGCTTCAAAACGAGTAGCTTCCCTGTGGCCATCTCCAGTCTCCTCTTGGGGGCTGAAACTTTCCCAATGCGCTTCTGTAAATTTATCACCTGGATCTTCATGGTGGGTTTGCGTTTGCGCCCGCTAGTGCGGACTTTGACCAGGGAAATGACCTCGTCTACAAGGTTAGGGACCAGGCCTGCAGGCTCAGAGGAGGTGTGGTCGCCGTTCGGACCCCGTGCTTCCTCTGGATTGTGATCACAGTTTTCACCATCCACCACTTGCACCTGGCAATCAAACTCGGGAAGTGCGCCGGCAGCCTCTTCGACATTTTCTTCACCCACGACAACCTCTTCCTCGGCCTTGAGGCTCCCTGGAGGCACGTTGGAGTTGTGGTCATCCGTGTGAGTTTTCAGGTGTCTTGCGAGTGCCAGCTCCCAGTTGAACTTCTTGTCGCAGTGCGGGCACGAGTACACGCCGTCCTCCGTGTGCTTTTGCTTGTGCTCTGTGCGGGCCGACAAGGACTGGAAGGTCTCCCCGCAGATGACACAGTCGTACTTCCGTCCAGTTTTGTGTGTGTGTCTGTGCCTGTCCAGGGATTGCCTGAAAGAGAAGCACCGGCCACACTCGGTGCACCGGTGGGGGCGTTCGCCGGTGTGGATGACCCTGTGGGCTATCAGCGACGAGGCGAACTTGAATCTCTTTTCGCAGTCCGGGCAGTCGTGAGGTCCGGAGGAGGATTTGTGTTGGGAGGACGCCGGGTCGTCCTCGGCTCCTTCTGAATGGATCAGGTTTGTCAGACTCTCGTGTTGTTCTTGTGTCGTTTCTTCCCCCGCCTCTTCTCCCCTCGTCTTCTCTACAGGCTCTTTGGGAAGCACTGCCATAGGATCTTCAGCCACTGTACCGATGACCGTTCCTTCGAAGCAGTTTTCTCCCATCACCACCTCGATGTCTGTGCTTGTACCCAATTCAACCTCCGTATAATCTGTCACTGTGATGATTTCCACCGCTACGTCGTCCACGAATGATACAGGCTGCGTGTCATCACTGAGGCCTTGCAACGGGTCTGATTGGTTGTCGTGGCTGGGCGGTTCTGTGGTTTTTACCGCTCTGCTAGGAGGAACTGAAGAGAGGGAGGAAAGGATGCAGTCACCCATAGCAGACGGGGGAACTGCACAACAAAAGACAAGAATGAAAGAAGATGAGGTCATAGATTTCATCACTTAAGAGTGAAATACGATACCAGTGGTTATTGTAAGTCACTCACCATGTTGCTCCAAATGCCCAATGTGTTTGTGGTGCTGGAGCAGGTTCTGCAGGTCCGTGGGTTCAGTGACCGAATGAACACAATCCTCCAAAACCGAGCATGCAGCTCCAAGCCACGAAACAGTCTGTGGGATATTTATGACAATGCAACTGATCTCAGATCTATTTCAACCAAATCTAAAAACCTGTTGTAACAGACGAAGCAATGCATTTTAAAAAAGGACACCAAGGCACCAGATTTGCAGATAAAACAGCCATTGAGACTCATAACAGGCTGATTTATCTGCTGTTAAAGTAACAATCAATTTTATATAAATCAATTCCCACTTACTCACCTGCTCGAGGTCAGGAATTGGCAACAGCTGAGCCAAGCGACAGAGAAGCTCAGAAAACAGAGTCTGCAAATCACTGTCATATTGTGGTCCATACTCGATGGGGAAGACGTCCTGTGAAAGGCAAAAACAGACGGTGATGAAAACTCCTTCACTGAGATACTACGGCCCTGTCCGGTGGCTCTTCTGGCTCTGGGACCAGCTAGAGAATTCATGTTAAAAAGTTAGTCCTGCTCTCAAAAGGTGTTAAAACTTGTTGCAAAGCCATATGTACCATGTTCCAGATTCCAGGACCACCTGAATGTGTGGAACTACACAAAATACAGCTACGTTGAAATCTGGATCATAAAAATGAATGGTCCAAATACTTCTGTAACCAGCGGAGCTATGTGACATTTATTTGCTCTCCAGATAGATAGATAGATACTTTATTGATCACTGGGGGGAGATTCTGGGGTTGCAGCAGCATAACAGTTTCACAGGAATGTACAATAAAATACAAAAAAACAAACTTAAATAAATAAGCAGAGTGAATGAATGGATGGTACATGTATACAGAGTTAAAGAATGGTAGTGGGTGAATGAATGTGAAAGGGAATGAGAGTGGTTCAAGTGTCTACAGTAAAGGAGAAGCTGCCTCACCATGAAAAAGTTCTCTCTCTCTTCGGGGTCTTTGAGCAGACTCTGGACCAGCTCAAGGAAGTTAGCCGCCAGACCCTCCACTACGTCTTCATTCACCTGCTGCGTGGTTATAGCAGATATTACAGGTTCAGCACTGATAGCAGCTTAACCGATCAAAGTGTTTGTGTATCATAACGCTTTCAAAATGATCCGTCTTATTTCATTTCCTAGCACAAGGTTCCTACTCTGGTCTGGAAGGTCTTTGAAATGTCATTTCATACGTTGTGATATTTGATGTTGTGCAGAATCACCTGAACTTTAGAGTGATATGGCCTACATGACAGTATTGCTGCCACTATCAGCACGCATCAACACAAACACACATTGACCAAAACTTCAAATCCAGTCAGGAAATTTCAGTCTGGAAAATGTGTAGCTTTTCTCTTTCATTTCTGGAATATTGAACTGGAATATTTTGGAATATTGGAATATTTTGTTACATCTATTATCACTGCTGTACGTCACTCTGGTTGAGAGCATCTGCGAAATCTCTACTGTAAAATATAATGTAGTGCCAGTGTGTATGAGAGGATCTCAAATCAAGACACTTACATCTACCGGGGTGGAGCTCAATGTTTTAATCTTCTCCAGGTGAGACAAGACAAACTCCAGTTCCACCAGTTGTTCACTACGGCACAACTCAAGAATATACTGAGAAAGAAAGAAAATCACACGTCATCTCAAAATGCTTCTTCACTGTGATCACTGGGTCAAATGTTGATATTCAATGTTAGTTGGTTGGACGATTACAGCACTTTTATTTACTTGCTTTAGTTATAGAGTTATGTTGTTATGTTAGTTTTCTCTCTCTCCACGAGCACGTGCCATCTATCCTCTACTGGCACTCACCCTGGCTCGTAATCCCAGATTGAGCTGTGTCCTGTGCTTGTACATTAGCAGCTCTGGGACCATTTCCACCACCAAAGAGACAAACTCGGCCACTTTCCAATAGTTCATGACATCTTGTTGCTTTACCACCTGCCACATGGATGCGGTCATAAGCTGCAACGGTGGGACCAAGAGGCGCAGCGACGGAAGAGGAAGAGGGGCCCCTGTAACAGAAGGTGACAAAATGAACACACCTCGGACTCGGACCCGCCATACTTGCATGTACTTATTGCACGTTTCATTTCAACATGGGAACAGCGATGTGTTTTGAATGCAGCCTTTATGAAAACATTGGGAGCATGTTCGATGAAAGAAACGTTCCTCACACCGAGGAAAACAGTTGCCATGCTCGTGTGTACAAGCTCCGACCAGATCCACAAAGCAATAATGTCTCTAGGTCAAATTATTTCCGGATGTTGCAACGCGTCAAGTTATTTTAACGTTGGCGCACAGATATGGTGCTGTGCTAGCCGAAAATAAGCCTATCATAAAGTAGCTAACTACGTTACTTTAGCTAGCGTCGAAGCATTGCATGAGCTTACACTGGCCATAAACATTTTCCGACATGTATTAGCAACCCAACTTTGTTTGTCAATAAAACCAACCTGTGCAGGCGGCCCCGAAAAGTTCTGGATCCATCTTCTCATATGCGATGCCAAAAGTTTAGCTGTGGTTAGCCGGTTAGTCAGCTAACGCTAGCTAGCTAACGTTAGTTGGCTACTATGACTACTGGACGACAAAGATCGGCCGGAAGCAGCTATCTAACTATAGCTGTCATCCTCGTCGCCTAAGCAGAGATGCACTGTGAAGAAATGATGCATGACACGTTGTGGTTATCGCCTACAGTTGTGCTTTTTCCCTCGGAGGTTTCAGAGCCGTTCAAAACAGAAAGGACAACAAACGTCATTTCCGGTTGCGTTTTTCTTCGCTGTTTTTAATCAGAGTAGCTAGTTGTATAGTTTAGCGCCACCCATTGATATTATACTAGCTCACAGGCCTAGGTTTAAATGTGTATGTTGACGCTGTGAATTGATTTTTAACAATTAAATCTAACTTTGAATGTCTATGTTCACGTATATATGTTTCTTCAATTTCTTTTGATGTGACCAAGAGTTCTGCCTTCGGACTATTTTGTTTGATCTAGTGGTATTGATCTAAGTATGTGTTTTATCAGTGTTTGACTTGGTGGATTTAAACTGGGGATGTTAAATGTTTAATTCCTGGTAATATATCCATGATTCTTACACAAATCTGAAAATGTAGCCTATGGAAAAAATAATTAGGTAATTTAGTTTGAAAATTGCACAAAAAGTTTGGGAAAGTATGGAGATACTGTCCTGAAATACATACGAGAGCATACTGTATTTTCTGTGGTCACTTCAAATTCTCAACCATGAAGAATAATCTTAATGTATAGAGTGATATGGCTGAGTGGGTCGGGATGACTGTTCACACTGGGCACCAACCACAATATTCAAAAGTCTGAGAAAATAATGGAATTTTGTAATTGAAACTTGAACTGAGAAATACATCTTTAAAGGTTGACGCCTTCACACCCCTGTGCATTAGAGGAGTCGTAGTATTAAACTGCAGCAGCATTAGCAACCAGCTCCACTCACCATGGATCCTCCTCCCAGCGCGTCCGCGTCCCCGGCTCTGGAGCGCTTACCTTTTAATAACGTCGCACTGAGAAGCCTACCGGTGGACGCCTCGGAGGAGCCTGGGTCCAGGGCGGTCAGCGGGGCGTGCTTCTCCCGCATCCGGACCCTGCAGCCGCTGGTCCGGCCAACTTTTGTGGCTTTATCGCAGTCGGCGTTGGCATTGCTCGGGCTGAGTGTGCAGGACGTCCTGGGCCATCCTCTCGGCCCGGAGTACCTCAGCGGCTCCGAGCTGCTGCCGGGCTCACAGCCGGCCGCTCACTGTTACAGCGGGCACCAGTTTGGACTGTACGCGGGGCAACTGGGAGACGGGGCGGTCGTTTATCTCGGTGAGGTGGAAGGGCCGGACACCCAGGGGCGATGGGAAGTTCAGGTGAAAGGTGCAGGAGTCACACCTTACTCCAGGTAATAGTGGTAATGATGGGTACCCACCTGTTGTGGAAAGAAAGCACGAGAGATAAGCCATGAGAAAAAAACACACATGAGGAAAAACATGAGATACACATTTCACATATACGTTAGAATAAGTTTGACCAAGAAATTATATTTGTAATGGACATATATTTTGTATTTGCAGATATCAGCAAGTTCAAGTTCAAGTTCAAGTTCAAGAGTTTTATTTGTCACATACATATACATGCAGTGAAATGCAAAGTGGCAATGCTCACGGGAATGTGCAAAAGGGCATGGTTACAAAATATTTAACAGTAAAAAAAAACAGCACAATATTTACAGTGGGAAAATGTCCAGTGTCCACAATATATTTTAAATGAATGTCATCTACACATATAAATACATTTTGCATTTCTATACATTTATGTATATTTTGAAACATATATCTACTGTAAATATATTCCAAAGTATATATTTCATGTATTCATTAATCTTTTTTATCTAATTTTGATGAAAATACATTATGGGGCATTTTTGCATATTTTGACACCTATCTCTACTGTAAATATATCTATCTATCTATCTATCTATCTATCTATCTATCTATCTATCTATCTATCTATCTATCTATCTATCAATGCAACCTGTGTCTCTATCAAGTATAAATGTAAGAGAAGTGAAGTGAGTCTCATGAGTCACGCTCTCCAGAACACGTGGATGCATTAACCTGCTTAAGAGATTAAGTGCTTGGCACACATCAGGTTGATCCCCGTTGCTAAACAATACAACAGTAGAACCACCCATGAAAAACACGAAATGAAAGCTTGAGGCATTTTTTCACATGTGACACGTCTACGTCTCTCCATCGCACCTCAGTTCAACAACCTCCAGGTTGAGCCGCCATGTTGGAGGACTAACAACAAAACAAGAGTCTGTAATGTTGTCTCGTCTTCCTCCCTGACTCAACACATTTCTAGTGTTCAAACTATAAAAGAGGGAAACTATCATGGAGGGGGGGGGGTGATCGCGTTGCAATCTTTCCTTTTGTTGTTGTTTGTTGTCCTTTCGTCCTCCATCATGGCGGCCTTTCCCCAGTTACCACTGGTAATAAACATTACATGACAGGCCTCTATTTCCTGCCAGCGTAGGTCAAGTAATAGTCCACACACTTTTGCGTTGTTGATACTTTTCAGAGATTTCTTTATTAAGAAACAGGCTACAAGCAGGCTACCCTAAATATGCAATACCAATTATTTGATTGAAATACGATTAATAAAGCCTGCACAGATCAGTAAATGTAAAGTGTACATTGTACTCAGCAGTGGACAGTACATGAGTTAACACTAAATACTGATTATTACTTCCCATGTTGAGAAGGCGTGTGATTCTCCCTCAGGGGCGGCGACGGGAGGAAGGTGCTCCGCTCCAGCATCAGAGAGTTCCTGTGCAGCGAGGCCATGGCCGCCCTGGGAATACCCACCACCCGCGCTGCCTCCCTCGTGACCTCTGACCTCTACGTCAGCAGAGACCCGCTCAACGACGGCCGGCGCTTCCCCGAGCGCTGCGCCGCGGTCCTGCGCGTTGCCCCTTCCTTCATCAGGTGGAATACCGGCTCTGTTACTCTGTGGGATTAAAAGACGTCTAAATGGTTTCTGGGCTAAAACGAGGCGACGTAGGATTTGAAAGTGTAGTAGACGTTTACAAAAATGAAAGCGTTATCTTTTACATATGAACTTCTCTGGTGCATATTTCTGATATTTACAGCCGTTTATGAATTGTTTGAATCTGGGGAAGCTGCACTGGTTGTCTGTCTCGGCCAACTGAGGGTGAGGAGGGCGGGGCTAAAAGTACAGCTCCTCCCTCAAGGCCAAAAGTTGAAATGTTTCTTTTTCATTTTTGCAGGTTTGGATCTTTTGAGATCTTTTTGTCCCGAGATGAACTCTCAGGTCTGCAGGGTCCCAGCGCAGGGCGGCACGACATTCGCGCTCAGCTGCTGGATTACGTCATTGAGGCGTTTTACCCTCACATCCAGCAGGGTCACAGCAACCGGAGAGACAGGAACGTGGCGTTTTTCCAAGAGGTAAGTTAGTTGTTGTTTTTATTTTGACAGAATGGTGGTTTGGAGTTCTTCAGCAATAAAATGAACTTCAGTTTTCAGTGTCAGATCAAACACCAGCATCTTCCTCGGTGATGATGAGGATGTGATGACGCAGGATACGGGATTCCAAGAGATCAAGATTATGTTGGTGTTTCCTTCATTGTTAGCATGACCTACACGTCATGTAGACATTTGATATATTGTAAATGTAGTTCTGTGTTTGCAGGTGGCGAGGCGAACCGCTAGGCTCGTGGCTCAGTGGCAGTGTGTCGGCTTTTGCCACGGCGTCCTGAACACAGACAACATGAGCATCTTGGGGCTGACGCTGGATTACGGCCCCTTTGGCTTCATGGACAGGTAAACTAGGACCCCTCATCACGCCTCACTAAGGAAAGGAAAAACACAGGATTTATTACTTTAACAAATCCTTTCCTTTTTCCTCATAATGTTAATATAACGAAGGTTTAACTCAACCAATGACATTATTTCTGCCTCCAATAAATGTTTGTACAACTCTCATCTTGGTGATTCTGGTTCTGATCATGTTTTGATAAAGAAGAAAGAAAGTAAAGAAAGAAGTAAATACATTCATTGACTCTTATTTCATGCCGTCTGCCGAATCATATTCTGCACTTCACTGAAAACACTTCACCTTTGTGCGTCAGGTTTGATCCAGACTTCGTGTGCAACGCCTCGGACAGGAGAGGGCGCTACTCGTACCGAGCGCAGCCGTCCGTGTGCCGGTGGAACCTGGCTCGCCTGGCGGAGGCGCTGGGCTCTGAGCTCCACGCGGCTCAGGCTAAGGCCGTCCTGGATGAGTTCATGCCCACGTATGAGGCCTTCTACCTGGGTAACATGAGGAGGAAGCTGGGCCTTCTGAGAAAGGACGAGGCAGAGGACGACGAGCTCGTATCAGACCTGCTGCGCCTCATGCACAACACCGGTACAGGGAATCATGGGAATGCGTCCGGGGTTGGAAATGTCAGGAAGTTGTATCACAAAGCTGAATTCACCCTGTCGTCAATATCTGTTTCACTGTGTCATCGTGGTCCTCTACCTTCACCCCTCTCCAGGTGCAGATTTCACCAATACCTTCCGTCTGCTGAGATGCATCCCCTGGCCTGAGGAGGGCGACAGTGAGAGGACCACAGTGGGGCCAGTAGTGGATGTTATCCTGGAGCATTGTGCATCCATAGAGGAGCTAAAGGTGGCTAACAAGCCAACTATGGAGGACCGGTGAGGGGGTCTATGGTGGTTCGGCAGCTAGCAAGAATCGAGTCCAGAGACAGAAGTCGACTATGAGTTATGTTTTGTCATGTAGGCATCGATGTAGAAGTTGTAGAGACCCAAAGATCAGAGCACCATGATGGAAATACACGATATTCCTTAAAACTGGTCATGAGTTAAGATCCTACTCGACCCACCATAGACTCCCAATGAATATACTCTTATCCCCAGCTGGAAGTTAGTGAATAAATCTCTCATGTCTTTTTTCATCTGCTAGCATTTTGGAGAAAAGGCTTACCAGGACAATATGTAAGTTAATGTGTGTTGTTGGGTGTTTGGCAGGACGTATTTACAAAAATAGCAAATATGAGCAGCTGCTTGTAGAGTAGTAGTTGTAGTTTTTAGACTTCAGTCAAGCCTTTCTACTCCTCTCCTCGTATCCAACACCCTTCCTCTTTGTGTCTTCTCAGTGAATTGGCGATGATTCTGTCTATGGCGCAGACCAACCCCGTCATGTTCGGCGTGGTGGCGGACAGGCCGGAGGTGGCCCGGCAAATGGAAAAGATGGGGCGGCTGAAGGAGCTGCTCGGGACCGATCGGGAGGAGCTTCGAGAAAAGCAGCGCGACGACTGGATTCACTGGGCGAGCCGATACAGGTCAGAGCACCTTCAGGTCACCTTCAGTGGTCCTCAGTTTCAGGTCCACCAGGGGAGGACATCGTCTCAACGCATGAACAGAGACGTAAGACTGGACTCTTCTTTCCCCTCAACACCTCTTTTGTTTGATTGACTGGCGCAGGAGGCGTTTAGCCAGGGAGTGCGGCGGAACGAGCGACTTGCCCGCCATCAAGCGGGAGAGGCTCAGCGTGATGGACGGCGCTAACCCCCGGATCGTCCTCCGCAACTACATCGCCCAGAATGCAATACAGGCCGCCGAGAAAGGAGACTTCTCTGAGGTCAGCAGACTGGACATAACCCCATCAACCCCCTGCAGATGTATTATCGTAACTTTGTGCTATGGGACAGTAAAAACGTATTATTGCCACTTTAAGCTTCAGTATTTTGTATCTGCTTATTTGTTATTGCTCTCCTGGACCCGATTTCCCCTCGAGGATCAACAATGTTCATCTCATCTAATCTTATCTCCCCCTGCCCCTCAGGTCTGCCGGGTCCTCAAAGTCCTGGAGGAACCATACTCCAACACACTCGGGCCAGACCCTCCGGGTGGATCGAACACACATGGTGCCGGAGATCAGGAAGCGGGGGAAGTGACGTGTCGAGGAAAGGGACGGAGAGTCATCTACGACAGCGAGCCCCCTGCCTGGGCGAGGAGTATCAGCATCACCTGATCGTCGTAGAGCCTCCCAGACCTCCGCGAGGAGAGAGACCGGTCTGTTCACCTCCGATGGACCAGGAGGACACAAGAGCAATGCTGATTCGGTGGTCGGCGGAAAGAAAACTGATCTGGCACCAGCTCTGCAGTTTTTCTCCTCTGTTGCTGCTTGTACACCTCCACCTCTGACTTGCTCTTACTTCCTGTGTACACGCTGTCTGTCTCCGCCCTGCTGGTCAACGTCAAGGGAGAATGTTACGTAATCCCCAGTGTGCTCCGGTTTTCATCAGCGAGTGCATCGATTTGTGTGTGTGTGTGTGTGTGAGAGAGAGAGTTCACAAGTGCATGAGCATCATGAAATAGTAATTCTGCTTCCCATACTTCATCAATGCATTTCGCTGATGATGTATGACGGCTCAGATGACCAGTCACACAATGACCCGTCTGGGTCTGAAGTACCAGGAGCACACTGGCATCTTCCACACAAGCAAGATGATCTCTAATGATTCAAAATAAATCTTAAATATCATTTCTTAATCTGTCTACAATCAGTGTGATGTGTCTTTTGAAATAACTAACTGGATCTATGTCATAGTTTTATTATAGACATAATACCCAAGAGAACGTTATTTAATGTGCTTCTGGGTAAAATGGTGATGCAGTTGGAGGTCCTGGACTGCAGTAGGGTTAGGGTTGGTTCAATGCAATGTCTGAATTCAAAATAATAAATAAAAAGTGAAAAAACATAAAATATAACATTGTGCAGTATTGGCACAAATATTTCAACATTTTGATGTGGATTTATACAACATGGCATGGTACAGGTGAGGCTAAGCCATTTAGAACAAGCTATAATAAAATAATAGAATAAAGTAAAATCCCCGACTCCCCCGTTCAACAGCTTCCTCTATTAGTATCGCCTTACGTCTTCACCTGCCAGCAGTTATTTTCCTCAGTTAGACTGATATCAGACCAATATTGGACTTTTATTAAATATCAGATATCGGCCAGTTATTGTCTTTCGTTGCTTTCCGGTAAATAAAAGAAAACAATGGGGAGAAAACGTCCTGGTGGCTGAGACCATGTAACTGTGACATCGTGGGTTTGAATCCGTCCCAGGACCCTTGTCACCTATTGGACACCTTAAGACTAATGTCATCTTTCCCGTCTCTCTCTACTGTTAAATGTCCAAAAACTATATGAGAAAACATTTTTTGGGGGATTTTTTTTTTTTAAATGTATTATATATGACATGGAGAGTTTTAGTGTCCATGATGGTTTCAGAGGTTTCTCCACCCTGACACTGAATCTCTGTAATTCTTTGGCATGAAAACAGTCAAGATACTTCAAAAAATATCAGTATCGGCCTTGAAAAACCCATATCGGTCGATCCCTGTCCTCAAGTGAGTCAGCCTTGGAATGTTGTTTGTTTTTGGGGCGTGGAGAAAAAGGGAATGCAAGGAATGAGGATGAAGATAGACCGGGTACATACTGAGTGAGGGCAAACCTTTACAGGCGTTTATGGGACGACCTTTACAGGCTGCTCAAACCCCCACTTCCTCTCGCTCCGGTCTCGGTGTGTACTGGCTCTGTCTGGCCACGGGGGCGTGATGACACTCGCCACATGCTTGGAGGAAGTTGTTGTGGTTGTTGTGCTGATGGGAATGACGCAGGAAGTTCCTGGTGTGGACTTTGAGCTGGCACACAAGGTTCCTCCTCCTCCTCCGACGGCCCAGGTGAGTGTGTGTTTGACGTCTTCCTGAAAAGGTCTAGTGAGTTGTGAACTTCGGGGCTTTGCTTTGACATTCTTGTCCGTGAGTTAAAAGATATCTGAGTCCCCATTTAGACCAGAACCACTAACCACTTCTTATTCTTACTCGCCTGTTGGCTTAGAAAATCAGGTCAAGATGAAGAGCCCAATTGGATGTTGTGGACTGATCTTCACGTTTCTCTTGAGCCTCTCAGACCAGACGGAGGTAAAAACACACTCGCCGTTCATCAGCAGCTATAACAAATCCCTCCCATATACTTCGTCTAATACCCTGTTGTCTGAACTTCCTCTTCCTCTCCTGCCTTCCTTCTTAGGTCTTATTTATCTTTTTTTTTATTCCCTAACACTTCTTACATATATCTTACATACAACAAACAGGGCATTATGTCTCTGTACCCTTAAACTCCTTAATACTGGTTTCTTATAATAAAAATCAAAGTTTATTCTACTGTTGTCACCCTGGATAAGAGCAACAGCTACATGCCTAAAATGTATATATATTCATTAAAGGGTCAATAAGTCACGTTTCTTGTAATTCCTACTAATTGCCAGTAAAGGTCATAGATTACCTCATGCCCCTTTAATGTTTTAAGTTTATTTGTAATTTACACAAGCACAGACCTGCAGGTAAAGGTGAAGTTAGCTCATTTATTAAGACCTGTATCTGTTGTATTGCCAGAACCAGCGGAAAGCAGTTTCTCCTCAAGGTACTGTACATATTATTATTATTATTATTATTATTATTATTACACATAACGTACAAAACCTAAAGAAATAATTCACCATATTATATATACATTTGAATTAAAACTCAACTTGTTTGCCTCCATCCTGTTTATCACATGTGCTTTGCTGTGCTGTTTTTCCACTGTCTGTGTGTGTGTGTGTGTGTGTGTGTGTGTGTGTGTATGTGTGTGTGTGTATGTGTGTTGTAAACCTCAGGAACAGACTGTACACAGATTAAGACTCTCTCGCCTCATGCAGCCAGTGGGGTTTATGTGATCCAGCCCCCCGGAGTGAAGGCGCCTTTCAAGGTATCAAAACACGAAACACCTCACAGACACGATATTCTCATTCCTCTTAACTAAACGAATCACGCCACAACAAAGTCAAGGTCTTATGCTGCATTCAAGTGCCCCCCCGAAAGCTCTGGTTTCTGGTATTGAAAATGTAAAGATTTCAAGTGCTCTTTGAATTTCAGTAAATGAGCCTTTTAAAGTCATTAAAAAGATCTTGATTTTGATAGTGTGTGGGAACTCTGGGTCATTCTGTGCATGACGGACTGTTTTTTGCCATCATGTTGTGTTCACTGGACTACCTACACAGGTGTATTGTGAGATGCTGGCGGACGGAGGCTGGACAGTGTTTCAGCAGCGTACTGGAGGAGTGGTTTCCTTCAACAGGAAGTGGGCAGACTATAAAAACGGCTTTGGAAACCTGACAAGTAAGTAAAAGTACTATGCAACCTGGAGCAGTTATGAAGTCTAATGGAGTTTAAAATTCAAGTTTTTATTGAGGCTTTTAAAACTCTGAGTGCCACACAGAGAGGCCAGTGGAATTGATTTCAGTACAGATAAAAAAAACCTTCCTGACGTTCCTATATAACACACTTCACACATAACCAAGCAGCAGGGGGCGCTAGTAATGAGAGCTGAGGATTTGTACAGCTTGGTAGAAGCAGCTGTGGTTGACAGGCGAGCTGTCTGACTGTCTGCGTTGCTCTAACAGTCATTATTGTTCTTCATTGACTCTGGTAGAGAAATAAACCAACATTAAAAACATTTTAAGTATATATTCAAAGACAAAAAGATGGCGTTTTGATTCCCACGATTCCCACGTACTCGCAGTGTCACAGCTTCACAACCGATTCAGGTCTTATTTTGCCATAAAAGTCATCTTGAAAACAATAAATCCTCCCTCTGTGCGGTCGTTTCTCCCAGAGGACCACTGGCTCGGTCTGAGAAGGGTTTTCGCCCTGACCAAGAACAACAGGAAGAGGTGGACCTTGAGGGTTGACCTGTGGGACCACGAAGGCGGCGCTGCCTTCGCCGAGTACAACAACTTCAGACTGGGCAGCAAGAAGGAGGCGTTCAAACTCCACGTTGGACAATACAGAGGAAACGCAGGTAGAGGAGGCTGTTCTCACGTTATCGCCTCTTTTCTGTTTTCACTAAGAAATTGCTCTCTCTCTCTTTCTCTTTTTCTTCCCTTTCTCTCCTTTCTTTTGTCTCCTTGAATCATCGTCTTTCATCCAATTCAGTTGGTATTCAGTTGCATGTTTCTTTTGAGCAATTTGGGGAAATTTCACCTGTACCCTCTCATCGCGCCATTCTTAAACATCAATATACCATTATCAAATTACTAGTTATACCTTGGTAAACCAGTGAGACCATGGTGGAGACGACTGGTATCCTCTATCTATCTCACAACTACATTTCCCATAAGCCCTGTTGCTTCATGCTCCTGCATCTTTGTCTTTCCTGAAGAGGATCAACATGTTGAAGTGATTTCTCCATCTTCCTTTCTCTCCTTCCTCCATCTGCCGTCTCCAGAAACTCTTTATCTTTATCTCCGTTAGCGCTGGAAGAACAGAACCTCTTCCTGTTTGGTGCCGTACAGCAATCCAGCAGATTTCCCTCCAGATCGACCCGGTGGCCACAAAGTAGAATGAGAGTAGAGGCTGGTAGAGGCTGGTAGAGGCTGGTAGAGGCTGGTAGAGGCTGGTAGAGGCTAGTAGAGACTGGTAGAGGCTGGTAGAGGCTGACAGGCTGCTGGTGGTGGTCTGGTTGTTTACAGTAATTACATTGTGTTATAATTGATGTGCCATATTTTTTTGTACAAATATAAAGTCTAAACCCTAAACTCTAAAGACTTTCCTAGCTTGTTGCAAAATAATATTTCTAATATAATTTTCTTCCCCATATTCTCTCCCAACTCTCTATTGGCCATCTCTCTCTGAAGGCGACGCCATCCGTGGGGCGTATGCGGGCATCGACCAGAACGGCTTCGGCTTCAGCACCGTCGACCGGGACAACGACGGCTGCTCCCCCTGCATCTTCGGCGATATCGCTGAAAGCCAATGCAGCTTCTCAGACGGCGGCGGCTGGTGGTACAGCCGCTGTGGCTCCGCCAGTCTGAACGGCGATTGGCATCCTGCTGATGACAACGTGGGCTGGGCGTCCGGCCTCCACTGGCTCACCTGGAAAGGCCCCGCCCCCTACTCTGCCCGGGCGACGCGAATGATGATCAAGTCTGCGTGAGAAGATCCATCCCACGCTCAGTTTCGCGGTCCTTTGAGTTTGTGTTGCCTTGATATTTTGTTTTTTTGGATCAACTGGTTTTAGACGTCTGAGGTTTGAATAAAAATGTAGAAAGATGAATGCATGGAAGACAAGTTAGTGCTGGGTCGTACCTTTATAGAGATTTTCTTGTGACCGTTTTATAGCAATTGTGTTTGGTTACAAAAAACAATATTAGCAAAATGTCTCACCATGTGAGGATTTTGCTGATAAACCGTTCAATAAGGTTCACAGTTTGTAAAGACTTGCTATGTAATGTTAAAAAGGTCAAAGTGCACATATTTCAGTATGAAACCCTGAGTAAAACATACTTATTCATTCACTAGTTTTTTCTGCTGATGTTTGTCTTGTGCATAGAATAAAGACAGATGAAGTAAATCAGCGCTTTAAAAGAAATTCATATATTTATGTGCATTTTGTTGTTTCTCTTCCCACGTTGTTTCCTGTTGTTGTTTAGTTGCTATGAATCAAGTATTTCCATGAAAAATATTCCAAGCCATTGTACCAAAGTTGACATCATGTGAATTTATCATCATTTTGTTACTCCTGAGAAGGGTCTTTGTTTCCATGATTTAATCCAAATATCCACTGAGCTATGGCATCAGTGATGTCATATTTTCATGACAATTTGTCATTTAATAGGTATAGAGCAGGTTTCACCACACTTGGAGCCGTAAAACTCATTCACAACCCTTGACAAAATTTTAAAAAAGAGGTGTTGAGGTGAAAATAAGGCTGCTCCTCAATTCCAAAAAACACGACTAGCCCTTTGTTGGGCAGATGTAGGACAAGAGAACGTTGATCATATTCTTGATGATGGCGGGTTGCGGGTGCAGGTTGTGGGGTAGGCGGTGGGCCAGGGTCATCTCCCAGGCGTCCACCAGGCGGACCTTCAGGCCTCTGAACATCGCCCTGAGCACCATGTCGCGCTGCAGCGAGTACCAGTCGCTGTTGGTCAGCGTCTCGTACAGCGTCAAAGCCTTGAGGTTTGCGGTCCGGATGACCACCAGCGTCCCGGGTGCCCTGTCCAGCAGCCGCGCCACGGCCCTGCGGATGGCCTGCAGTCGCCGGATGTAGACCTCGACAGGGAAAGTGCTGAAGTGCGACCAGATGCCAATAACCACGACGGTGTTGGCGCCCCCGCTCAGGCCGTCGAGCTCGTTGGCGATGTAGCGCAGCTCGCTGGTTGGGACTTTGGCGAACCGAATGGGCGGGCCGTGGCAGCGGTACTTCACCAGGGTCTTGCGCCCAATGTCCACCGCCATGAATGGCCCGACTTGCTTCAAGCTATGCAGGTCAAACTCCTTCAGGTCTAACACAGAAAAAAGGTGTTATTGAGGGAGAGCGTGAGATCAAAAACCTTGCTAAACTACTCTCTCGGTCCGGTCATAACAACACGGAAATATCATGAAAATATCTGATCTGAGTCATGTGATGGAAAAAAAAATCTGAATTGAGAAACTTTCAGCTGCAGTGTGAACAGAGCCAAACTCTGCCATTACAAGGCATCCCAACTGATCAGTTACCTGGTAGCGCTGCGTTGAGGTGTTCAAACCACTGTCTGATGGTGGAGTCGCCGTACAGGTGGACCACCTTGTCTCTCAGACACTGGCTGATGGCAGAGGAGTCGTTGAACTGGCGAACTGTAGCGCCACCTAGGGCTCGCCACACACCCTGGTAGTAATACCCAGAAGGCTCAGGACTCACAGTGCTGCTCTTCACCTCTGGTTGGCCTGAGAGAGAGATGAGAGATGTATACATATGTATGTATACATCTCTAGATATACATACATAGATATACACATATACTGTCACTTTTAAAAATCCTGAACTTTAATGACAATATTTTTCTTTACCTTTCTCCTTTGGCAGCACAGTGACACTATCAGACCCTGAAGCATGAATGGAGACTTTCAGGTTGACACCACTGAAGAAAGACAGACAAAAAAGACATAGCATAACATAACATAACATTGTACAAAATGTGCAATAAGCACAAAATGTTTAAAATAAATAAGAAATAATAATCTATTCATTCTAAAATCAAAAAAGGAAAATCTCTAAGGAGGTAAAAAATGCTTTAAGCGTTAACTCAGGCAGGGTGCTTCACGGTCCGGGACCCCGCCTGTCCCACCGCCTCCCTCACCTCTGAAAGAGTTTCTCCTCCATGGCCATGAGGTTCTGCTTAAAGCCTCCTTTGGCGTGGGTGATCCTCCTGTCACAGCTCAGACTCCTGGGCTTGTAGCAGAACCACGGCGCCCCCGTGTGGAGGTCGGTGAAGTTGCACAGCGGCCCCTGGTTCGAAGGCAGGCAGACGTTACACACCGTGGTCTCAGAGGCCGAACCTCTCTGGAAGAGGCTGTTGAAGTAAACCCGGCCCGGCTGTTCCAGGGTCAGCCTGCGCAGCACCGTGACGGCCTCACTGGGATGGACCAGCGTCACCTGAGGGAAGCAGAGCGTTTTCAATCAGCTCAACAATATATTAGTAGGCCTCCTTCACATCAGAAACAAACAGGGAATACTTCTTAAAGCTGCACAAGGAAAGATTTTAATGTAGAAATACCCCTGCCATCAGCCTGAAGCACAAAGTTAAGAGTGTCTCATCCATACTAACTCAGACACTGTACTTTCGTCCTATTGGCCCAAATTAAATCCTGTTGTCTGGTGGGAAAGTAATGAATCAAAACTTAAGAGTGAAATCCAAACTGTCTCCTAACAGCAGTGAGTCTGGTTCTCTGGACGGAGCCTCACTGCTGTTAGGAGACAGTTTGGATTATGTGATGCTTCATACCAAAGAAAACCAATGAGACGAGAGAGGAAAACATGAGCGTGTGCAGTTTACTGAAGTCACCTTGCAGGATTTCTGGGTAATGAAGGTCAAATATTTCAAACATTTACTTTGGAGCCACTAGAGTGTAAAGTTTTACCATGCCATAATATATTGTGACAATTTTGTGCTTGATTTTTGTGCCTCCTGCACATTGCCGTCCAAATACTTGCTGGATGGGTTAGGGTTTTTTGTCCACTTATACATTTAAAGGGTGCAATAAGTATGATTTTTTTCTGCCCTATAGCACAAAATGACCATAATATATCTGCGGGGGTTGATACAGTTGTTGATCAATGAATGACTCAAATGAAAGACCCAATGCATTGAGGATTTAATGCAAAATGAATTTGGCGTCACCTCAACCTGCGCCCGTCCCTCCCAGAGCAACGGGAATACGGCAGAGTAGGATCCGTTCAGGTGGTCCACTACTCGCCCGGCCACGCCTGCATCGAGCGCCGGGTCGTGCAGCCGGGCGACCAGGACATCTCCGCCGCATCGCTTGGGATGACCCTGGAAGTCACGCATTTGGACCAGAGCCTCCAGCTGATGGCCTACGTGCCGCTGCCCGCCTCCCCCCGCTGGGAGGATGGTGAAGCTGCTGTGGGCGGGGTCACTGGTCTGGCTGAGGGACGGAGGTGCAGGCAACTGTGGAGTTTCAGGCCAAGCAATGGAGTCCAGCAGGGCACGTCCCTCCAGGGCGTCCTCGGGCGACAGTTGCTGGCAGCTGCAGAAGCCATGCGGGACAGGGGAAGCTCTCGGGACGATCGAGGTCGGGTTGATTTTTTTCTGAAATTGCTAGAGGGGTGAGGGGGGGGTGGAGGGGCAAGGTAGATGAAAATGGAGATGGTGGAATCTGAACTAAAAAAGAAGAAAATGAAAGTAAAAATAATGACCATAATACATCTAGGTGTTGATCAATACCAATGACTTAATGATTACTTGGTCAGCTGCCGGGATTTCCTGAGTCACGCCTACTGAGGAATTATTTTGCAGTTGACAGACTGAATAACGTGTGAAACAAACAATATTCAGTCTGAAACTTGTAGGAGGAGACAAGTTCTATCAGTACTGTTGCAATTCCTACCGGTCACCACTAGAGGTCAATGAAATGCGTACATTAATCGCTAGCTGTAACATTTTCATGGTGCGCCGTTAGCTCGTAAGCTAAGTGATGTGTTGTTTCACTTCTACGCCACATCAACACGTTAGCTTCACATGCTGGGTAGTGTGGTAAACGTAAACGGGTTTAAAACTTCTGTCGACTTGAATTCCACCGAAATCAGAGGAATAAAAATCACTTCAGTCTGTAACACAACCGCGCGGTTCATAGTTTTCTTATATCAAGTAATGTAGTGTTAGATTTTAGACTCCCTATTGCACGTAGGGCGACATTCAGCAAGTCAGCAACGAGGAAAAATTATTTTTAAAAATAGAATAGGACCCTGTGATGGTCCAGTAGTTCAATTCCCACAGCAGGCAATGTGTCCATTACCAGTCCTGTCGATGTGTCCTTGAGACTCTGAGCCCCTACTCAATCACTGTAATCAGCTAAAAACCCTTTAGTCACCAAAATAAACTAAACACTGATGTCTGACATGCTGTCTTTGAGTTTTTGGATCAGAAAAATGACATGTTAGTGCTTAATGAGACATAAAAGCCTGGTGTGTCATACTGGTGAGGCTTGAATTACAAGAAGCAGTCCCACTCCAGACCACGCTCTCACCTGCAGGACGTTGATGTGGCGTAGCAGGAAGAAAAGGACGGACAGGGCCAGGAAGAGGAAGATGATGGCATACTTGGTACGGCATATTGTGACTTCCTTCCTTTTACAAGCTTCAGCCTTCATGATGATCGCTGGTCGGTCTTCATCTCAGATTTCTCCGCCGCTGTGGCCGAAGGGACACTGTGACCGGTCCCTCTGGTCAAAAAAAGACATAAAATACTAACTATCTTCTTGGTTTTATTTGAATTTCAAGAAATAATAAGAAGTAATTGTATTATTTAAAATATATATATATTGTCCTTGGTAGTCCGTGCTTTTGTTTGCCTGTCACTGAAGCTAGAACCATTCCTCAGGTCCATCAAATATCAACCAAGGCCAGGAGGGAGGTCAGCTGGTGACCCAACCTAATCATTTACTCTGACGCAACAAAATGCAAATATTTGAATTCATCTGCACTCGGCCAGCCACTCTAACAGACCACTGTACTCTGAAACGTTACCCTACAACTTGCACAAGCCTGTGCTTCACATTAAGGTGAATTAAGGTGACAGTGTGACTAGAAATATCAAACAGTCTTCCCCCTCCTCCTACTCACCATGATGCTACATGACAAAACGATTCAGGAATACTGCGTCATAACAAAACACAAACCTCTATGACGTTTAACACAAAGCATGTATTGACTTTGACATATTGAGTCAGAAAAACACAGTACCTCGAGGCGTGACAAAAATTAAACTTAAATCTGGCAGAAAAAGTAGAAATATATTTAAACCTCACCGACTCTGTGGACAAACGGATCCAGTCTGATATGTAGTCCAAATCTTTCCTTTATAGCTGTTAAGGTAGTTTTGTTGATAGTTCCTGAACGTGAGCCAACTCTTCCTTTTATGGGTACATGGTACCTCATCATTCACCACACCAAACAATTCACAACTTTGCCGTCCTCCCTTAAAGGGGAAATGTCTTCTTAAAAGGAAAAGTTCACAATTAAACATATTGAAGGTAAATGACGGTGAAAGTTAGAAGTGGTGCGACACATTAAATATAAAGTACAACAATAAAAACACAGAGAACCCTCGCGAGGGTTTCTTTCTTAAACCAGAGCTTTGTATGTGTCTAACCACCATCGATTTGGTTTGCCAGCACACAAGTATACAGATTTACCGTGAGAGAGTCACAGAGTCACATCCTGTGCCCATAATTCCATAATTCCTAGCAACGCCTCTGCTTAAAGAGACCGTTTGCAGCAAAAAACCACAATTACTTTGGCAAATAACAGGGGACACACACTAATACAGGCTGATGGGAAGAGATAATATTCCCTCGAGAGACAACGGAGGAAAGGTAGGAAAGCTGAGAGGGCTTATAGAATACAGCTGGCCGAGTCATTCAGACAGAAAAGCAGGGTTACTCCAACCTGAGTCACTGAAAACAAAGTCTTCAGCCATTACGTCTTTCAGGGCTATTTCATTGTAGTGGAAATTTACATTTATGGTTGTTATCTCATATGCTGCTATATCATGTAACCTTGTTATCTCATATGCTGCTATATTATGTAACCTCTTAACCTATGCTGTTGTAGTCACCCGTTAAAAGATGCAAAGATGTTGTGCTGTGCAGGTTTGCTGTGCTTGCAGCAGATGCTGCTTTGTGCAAGTTTCCTGTGGTTGTTAGACCTTCTCCTCTGTGGTTGTTTAACCTTGTTAAACCTTGTCTCTCCTTGATTCTTCCACGACATCATCATTACACATTTGAGCAGCAATAAATCAAGTAGTCTAGTGAAGATAGAATAGAAGTGTAAAAAACATGTTATTAATCATGTTTCATAGCATATCCTCTACATATTATAGAAAAGGAGTTGAGAGTAGGAGGCTGGTGACTATTGTAGAATATAATTCAGAAAACCACATGTTTTCTTGTGATATCTGTAGATGAGACAAACGCAGAAAACACAAGAGGTTGAAAACACTTAAACAATGCGCATGAACATAATAGGTCAAAGTCAAACCACGCTGAAAGGAAATGGATTGAGATGACTTGTAATGATGATGATAGGGAACAAAACTGACCAATCAAGAGTAAAAATGAAGCTGACGTACCAGTACACAGAGACAGGGTGAACTGACTGCTGCCGCCCTGCGAGAAAAACGAGTGAGAAAGGAAACAAGTGGCAGCAGCTTAAGGAGCAGAAACAGGTGAGTAGCGGGCAGGTAACAGGCGAGGGCGGGGCCAAGGTGTATTCTGACCAATACACCGAGAGCATTAGGGTGGGAAGGAGAGTGAGACGGGGGTGGAGGAAGTCAAAAATAGGGACTAATACTAATTTACAGTTGACAATTATTTGAAGACATTTTGTTACTATTTAATTCTGTTTAATAATTTACAAATAATTGATTCGGGACTATAATGAAGTGTTACAGTAGCAGCAATATTAAAAGCTAGCCAAAAAAATGAATTTCTTGCAATATAAGAAAAGATGAGAAAATAATAAGAACATACATGCATACTTTCACTGACTTACCCCGTAAGAAAATTATTGTAGCTTTTTAAAAAATGTTTAAGCTTGTCAATGTGTTAAAATGTTCTAGTATAAGATGTGTTGCTTGATGGTAAGTATAGCAGGAAAACTACTGACCTAAAGAGGAGTAAGGCATTCCTCTTTGATAGTGCATGACCTAGCTTTGATATCTAACGGGCGGTCGCAGGTAGGCACCGTCTGTGCTAACAACTTGCACAAGCAGTGTATGGAGGCTTAAATGTGACAATATTAAATAAATAAATCATTAAATAAATCATTAAATGTGGAAATAATTAAATAAATGTGGAAATAATTTAATAAATGTGGAAATGAACAATTACATATTTTATATTTCCCATTTTAATTAATTAATTGTTCATATATTTCCCCTTTTATTTAATGATTTAATTAATGATTTATTTATTTAATATTGTCACATTTAACCCTCCATAGAGGTGTACGTGCAAAAAGATAAGTTAAGATAAAGGGCGGGCTGGTTTCCTGGAACATCTGGAGACTGAATATGTCAGATGAAAACAACGAGAGACAAGACTACGCTGTCAGGCTGTTGTATGAAACGCTGCTGTAACCAATGAACTGGAGCCACTCTTGGTTATGCATCTCAAGCATTAAAGGAGACTCATGAAGGACAGATAGTGTGTGACTGTGGCAGCTGGAGGAGGGTGGGGTGAGGCTTAACGTGGAATAATGGAATAATGGTCCCGGATCCAGGGGAGATTCAACTCTCCCCTGGATCCGGGACCGGCTGCGGCCAATTAAGCCTGATTGCAGCCGGGCCCTTTTTAACCTGTGTGTGGATGTGGGACTGGGTGAGAGCGCCAGGGTGAGAGACTGGTAGCGTGGTTGAGGAGCCGGTGTGGACGGAGAATCCAGTCAGCTGGACGGAGAGCGGAGATGCAGCCAGCGACGGGAGAGACGGAGCGGGAGCAGGCCGTCTCCTGCCGCGGCGTCCAGCGGAGGTCCGGGGGCAGTCGGGAGCCGCAAGGGCTGACCAGCCGGGGTTGGCGCTGAAAAGCGTCCTGGAAGCCTGGCAGGCTGGGCAGCCTTGGGGCTTCGCGGCTGGCCCACCGGGACCGGGGCGGGCGGCCAGCGGAGGAGACGGCGCCGACGAACAGCTGCCGTCAACCCGGGCCTTGTTTAAGTTGCGGGTTAGCAAATAAAACGGCCTGCTGGCCATTGAACTCTCCACCTGCGTATGTCTCTGTCTGTCACGGACCCCGGTTATGTGGCACCTTGGCACAGTGACGCTTTATCGAGCTGTTCTCACCACCTAGACAGTGCAGGTTTATTTCTTGCCATGACAAGAGTCAGTGCAGGTTAGGGATGGAGGAGATCGACCGGGATGCCATCGGTCAACCGTTCAGAAGTCTTATGGCTTGGGGGTAAAAGCTGTCTTGGGGGGGCTTGTTGGTCCAAGAGCCAATGCTGTCCAAGAGCGAACAGTCTGTGGGCTGGGTGACCACACAGTGATGATGACAGGGTGTAAAGAGCCTGATGTTTTCAGTGCTAAACACACTGAAGTTGAGGACCCCGTGTGATTATCGAGGACAGTGGGTCAGCTGAGGCCAGTCTAGTTTTGAGGTTCACACCGTGGCGAATGTAGAACGGTGTAAAGGATCTCTGCAGGGTCTGAGTTATTACCCGACAGATCTGGGCTGTTTCCCCTGAGCCAAAGGGCCTTCCTCCACTGCCTCAAAGAGTTTTGCAGCGTTCAACATGTTTTCGCTGATATGTTCACAAAGCATGTACCTACTAAGGGTGGAAGTAACAGATTACATTTACTATCGTCCTCTCAAGTGTGACACAGTTTTTTGGCCCAAATAAAGGATTCCAGATCCTGGCCCCTTTCAGTCTAAGGTGAAAATGAATAGGGTTGTAAAATAAGCGCCTTTAACTACGCCCGACATTAATACTGACTACTTTTGCTTTCAAGGGTTCGTCTATGAAGTGTTTCTTTATTTGTTGAGGTGAATCTGATCTTTTTCAAGCTGCTATGAAAAATAAAAAATCACTAGCCATACTTAGCTTAGCATTCCAGCATTTCTCCCTCTGTGACACAGAATAACACAACATCCGCACCATGGTTGTTAGCAAAATATATATTTTTTTTAATGCAGTAATGCGTTAAAATAGTAATTATCATCAATTTGTCCTAATTTCACCCATTTTACTTTACAACTGGCTTATAGGATCCAAAAATCCCATTCCCCATTTTGACGAAGTCAGTATTTTTAATTTTACTCAAATATATTTTGACTTAAACCTGCACTATGTAACTTTATGTAATTTAGTTTGTCAGCCCCTAGTGGCAGCGAGAGGTAACTGTTTGTATGTTTTAAGACTTAAAGGGTAATTCCGGTATTTTTAAACCTGAGCTCTATTTGTACATATTAGTCATTTAGACCCCAAAATATGTACAAAAAGTTTTGGAATTGCTCCGGTAGCTCGCCTCAGCTGGCAGGCATGAAATGGGCTGCAATGGCTGCAACATAATCTGTTGGGGCACCGATCAAAGTATGTCCACTAAAAGTGCTTGTTTTTGCCACTGACAGGCTCAGATTGTTATTGGAAGTGTCTGACAACATTACAGAAATGATACCTGCAGAGCTAGACCTTTGTTTAACCAGAAAACAAAAGTCACAAGATTTCAGAAGGAGACTTCTCCTTGAGCAATACTTTTAACAAGCACTTTTAGTGGACGTACGTTGCAGCCATTGCAGCCCGTTTCGCGACTGCTGACTGAGGCGATGGAGCAAATCCAAAACTTTTTTGGGGTATAAATGTCTAATATGTACAAATAGGGCCCAGGTTGAAAAAGAGGTACTAGCTCGCTTACTGCTGTTTCGGAGCTGTGTGTCTCCACCCCACTTCATGGACTGGACTGATAAGGTGCATACTGCAGCTTTAAGTATTCATCAGAAATTGACCAGTTGTAAATTGCATCAAACCTGCACAAGAATGTGGAGGAAACGTTAACGCTGGAGGTGAAAAAGACCATTATGTGCAGTAAGGTCACTTTAAAGTCACTACAGGACATCTTACAGGAATATTATGATGATCTTTCATTATTGTTGTACATGACAAGGGGGGGGCAGCTGATAATACTGGGGTAAATTCACTACAATATCTAGAATATTCCTATAATATAGGGACTTGCAGTCTGTTTGTGGTACTCAATGGAGTTATAGCGACCTCATAAAATTTATGGTATTTTTATCATCTCCTATGGCATCACTAGAATATTCCTATTGGGACTTATACTACTCTATGATATTCCCCTGGGGACTGAAGTGTGTTTGTGGTACTATAGTGAATTTATAGCGTCTTTATACTATTTTATGGTGTTCTTTAATCTCTCTTGATATCACTATAATATTCCGATAATATTCCTATAATATTCCTATAGGGACTTTTGGCGTGATGTTGTATCCTTCTAAAATCTATCATAGGATTGCTATAGTTACTATGGGGACATTGGCACTGCGACCTCACCAACCACGTGAAGCGGCCACGCCTGTCGTGCGTACAGGACTGCAACATCAAACTCCGGACAAGCAGAGAGAGGTAAAGACGCCGAAGAGGTGGGTTGCTGCCGGAAGTTGATGTGAAGAGTATTCTGGATGAGGTAGTCGGAGTGAGGATGCATCTGGAGAAGTTGTAGCCACCCGGTAGAGCCATGCGTAAGTGTGACCGCCGGTGAGGATGCTGGAGCATGAGGCTGGGGCAGACATGCGACTGGTCCACCAGATCAACACGGGGATGAAGATCCAGCCCGGGACCGAGCCCAGGGGCTGCAGCAAGGTCGGAGAAACCCACGAAAACCAAGTCATCTGTCTGCAGTGTCAGGACGAGGTAGTGCGGGTTTGTCCCGGGAGCCCCCGCAGCCCCTGCAGCCCCCGCCGGGCCATCACGACGCGCCTCTCCTCCGGGTCCGCAGGTAAGGCAGCCAAGAACGGCATGTGCTTCTCTAACTGGACATGACATGGTGAAAACAGGTCCTTCAAATCAAACCATAGTTTACCCTAATTTCAAGGCTCATTGGTGGTAGGCGAGGCTTGCAGGCTGGACCGAGGGGTGTGGTGCTCAGTGTTGGGGCTGCTTGGGATAAAAACACATGGAGAATGTGTGGTTTACCTGCAGCGTTATGACATGCACACGTCTACAGCAGCGGGACCAGCAAGGGTCCTTACCGGAGTTCCAGGGGGTCCCGAGCAAAATGAGGAACAGTTTAATTCCAGTTATTTCAATTGGTAGAAGTTGGAACTAAGAGAGAAGGTGTAAGACTACTCTGATCACACACACACACACGCAGCTCATGTAATTCTCAGAAGGTGTTCCTTGGGACACTATCTGCAAGTCCAGAGTTTAATGTCTTTCTATTTTGGGGGGTCATCTAATATTTCAGTAATTTCAAACATGAGAAATATCAGCTTCCATCAGGGTGCCTGCAGGTCCTTTTTGGTGTGACTAGAGAGACTAGTCCAGGTCATTCAGACCAGATTCTGATAGTTTTTTAAGTTTTTTCAAATGTGAAATTGGATTGGATTGGATTCTAACTGGCATTAAAAAGGTCTTAAAAAGTCTTATATTTAAGTTGATGAAACACCCTGGTTAATAGATGTTCAGGCTGTGTTTGGGGCACATGCACACACACACACACACACACACTCACACACACGTGCACATACAGTATAGACACTGCTGTACCAGTCTTCATGGCTTGTTACCTACTGCTGAAAATGAAACCGTATCCAGGAACTACTTTTTACAGAAAGCAGTATATAAAACGTGTATATGTATAGAAAACAACTGACATTTTGTGTGCCAAGCTTGAATGACAAATCAATTTTTTTAATGCCATCTGATCATGAACTCTGTTCATTTTCGATGTTGTGAAACAGATAGGAAACGGTTCAGAAGGTGCTCTGGGTGATTTCCTTTTCCAAGTCCACTTGCTTGACTTTCACCAGCATTATTAATAAAAGATAACTTCAGCTTTATCTCCAAAACACGAAAGCGAGTGCTTAGACTGAAAAGACTCCCGGCCAGTGATAAATCACTTCACTGTGCTGCAGTTGTTGTTAGTCTTTGATGCAGCAGTAGGTGTTTGACTAGAAATGAAGGAACTGGGAGTTTCCTACGAGGGGTTTCCAGCCTTTTGCCTGAATGGTTCTTGGCAAACGGAGCGGTGGCGGTTGTATTCAGTTCTCTGTGCTATGAGAAAATGTTCTAGGCTGCCTGGCTGTAGTTATTGCAGCGCCAGAGAAAGTGTCCCTTCCTCTGCTGAGACAGATTAATGATTTAACCTTCATTTCCCCTGACAGCTTGGAGTGCCAAATTAGACTTATAGACTGAGTGGTTAAATTAAGGTTAATTTATTATTTGACCATGTAACCTCAGTGATAGCAAGCAGTGTTTGTATTACTCAGTAAGTGTTCCATAAACTAATACTGTGTATTCTGCATGCCATGGTGGGCTTGTTGTTGGTCTGCTGATGTCATGTTAGCCAGGAGGAAACCCAATCATCCATGTAGCTACTGTGATATTTGACCGTAGTGTGGTCTTGTGTAGCTCAATGGGGTAGAGCCTAGCACGAACACTTCCGGGGTTACGGGTTTCATTCCCATAACACTTCCAGGGTTAGGAGGTTCATTCCCATAACTCTGTCAAGGTTAGGGTTTTTAATTCCCATAACACTTCCAGGATTAGGAGGTTCATTCCCATAACTCTTACAGGGTTAGGAGGTTCATTCCCATAACACTTCCAGGGTTAGGAGGTTCATTCCCATAACTCTTACAGGGTTAGGAGGTTCATTCCCATAACTTTTACAGGGTTAGGAGGTTCATTCCCATAACTCTTACAGGGTTAGGAGGTTCATTCCCATAACTCTTACAGGGTTAGGAGGTTCATTCCCATAACTCTTACAGGGTTAGGGTTTTTAATTCCCTTAACTCTGCCATGTTTAGGGTTTTTAATTCCTATAACTTTTCCAGGGTCAGGAGGTTCCATTCCCATAACTCTGTCAAGGTTAGGGTTTTTTTTAATTCCCATAACACTTCTGGGGTTTGGGGGTTCATTCCCATAACACTTACAGGGTTAGGAGGTTCATTCCCGTAACAATTCCAGGGTTAGGTTTCATTCCCATTACTTTGCCATGGTTATGGGTTTCATTCCCATAACTCTGTCAAGGTTAGGGGTATTTCATTCCCATAACCCTTCCAGGGTTAGGGGGTTTCATTCCCACTGGCGCCACCCATGCTAAAAAACCTATTCGTCCATGGTACAGTAAGGCACTTTGGCTGAAGGCCTTCACCCCATGCTATATGTTATGTCTCATCTCTCCTCACTTCTCAGACCGTGAGCCCAGCAGCAGCAGCTACAATGTCTCTACCGGAACCTTCTACAGCTGCGTCAGTCAAATCACCATCGGTAAGTGCACCTTCTACCAGACCGAGAGCTGTTTTCCTTGAATAAGAAAATGGTATTCACACTGAGATGCAATGTGCTCTTATCCAATAAGTGGACAGCATATTTCTATCTAATCCTGGTTGAAAATTCAAGTCCTTTATGATGCTACTGTGTATCAAACTGTTTTACACTTCACATGCGGAAAACACTGCTGTAGTTGTGTTAATATAGCAAAGTTGTAGTTTTAAACTGAATTTCAAAAGGATGCCAGCATCCACGTTAAATATACCAAACCATAAAATATACCTACGTTGTTTTTTTGTTGTTTTAGTTTGTGTGAGTTCAAGCTGCAAGTAAACCTTGGTATATTGATCTTGATAAATGTGACCTGTTGGTGGGGTTTGCTGTAGGGCACAATATTGAAAATATTTATTTATCCATGTATTTATTTATTTGTTTAGCTATTTATTTATTTATTGCTGACATTTTTAACGACAATATCATTTGCAATACATGTGGAAACAGGCTCAAAGGTTGTATGTGTTTGTGGGTTTGTGTGTGTTTATGTGTGTGCGCATTCAACAGGTAGAGGGGTTGTTTGAGGTGAATTGCATGTGTGTGTGTGTGTGTGTGTTGGGGGTTGGTGTGTGTGTATGTGTGTGTGTGTGTGTGTGTGTGTGTGTGTGTGTGTGTGTGTGTGTGTGTGTGTGTATGGGGGGTGCTAAAGCTTAAGATTTGCTAAGCTGGAACAAAATTAAAGTTTTTCCCTGACATGCAGCTTTATTTGTAGGCCCTGCAGTGTGCACAGCAAAACAGTGCTTTGTTTAGGAGGCTGTCTGAAACAACTTTCCTTTTCCTCGCCGTTTGCAGCGTTCAAACGTTGTGATTTTGACATTTTTCCGATTAATTGTGCAGCCCTAGCTTGTTAGCTGGACCTGTCTGTGTGTTTTGAGGAGCTGAGAGGATGCTGTGGTGCTGCAGGTGTTCCTCCCCGTCCTCTCCTCTCTCTGCTTCATAAAAAAACTAATGAGGTGCTGAGGGAAAGCTTGGACCGCTGAGACCCACCCTCTTCATTTTAGAGAGGGGAAGATCTATAGTCCTGCCCAGCCCTCTGACATCAGGAACAGTTAGTGCGCTGCCTGTGATTTAAAAGCTCTGGCCTTTGTTTAAGAAGAAAACGGCAGTCAGCCTCGCTGGAGGTTCTTTTAAAGTGCGAATCGATTATAATCTTCCATTAATTCAGTCCTCCTTCTCTGTTGTAGGAATTATCTGCAGTTGCAGGGCTGAAAGACGGGGCTAATCTCCACCCTGAGGCCGGGATTCGGTTGATATGAAAAGCAGTGTGGTGCTGAAATTCACACAGCGCTGGTGGATGGAGGCTTCGTTCACAGGGCTAACAGCTCACTTGTGGATTTGCTCCCTGGCAATCACAGCTTTTCATTCGTAATCTCACTTGATATTTTGGCTCATATATTGCCAAGAGCTATCAACATACTTCAGCTGGCTGCGTTGCCTCTGGAAACGCAGTTTGATTAAATGAACGTCTTGGCCACACAAATAAAAATAATTGAATGCACAGATGCTCGAGGAGCGCTTCCCTGGGGGCGGCGCTGAGTCGGTGCTTTTTGGTTATCAGGGCTAATAAGTGAATTTCAAAAGAGGGAGTTCCAGCAGGAACATTAAACTGCCTTTTACCGAGGCTGCAACACGTGGGTCATTAGCCTCAATAAAGGGCTGTTTTATATGTCAGCTGATGTGGTGAAGAAGTAACCAGCACTCTCCGAAAATAATACTCTGGTGTTTGTTCAGCAGTCATGATGAAGATCGGCTGCTCAGCCTCCCTCAGCATCAAATCCATCTTTGGAAAAAATAATTACTCCTGCAGATTTGTGTTTATCAAATACCAGAGCACAACGCAGACTGTAACTCTGAGCCAGCCATCTGGGTTGACTGGTTCTACTTTCAATAAGTAAAGCACATTCCTGTCCAATAACCATCAGTATATCATTGTCTAGTGTTACCATGGTGACTGTAAACCAATGAGACCAGGGTGGAGACGACTGGTAGCCTCTATCTCACACCAGTGGTATTGTTAGTGTTACTAGTGTTTCTCCACATTAAGACTACATTTCCCATCAGCCCTGTTGCTTCCTGTCCCCCCTCCCCCTCACTGGTGTTTTTGTCTTTCCTGAAGAGGATCAACATGTTGAAGTGATTTCTCCATCTTCCTTTCTCTCCTTCCTCCATCTGCCGTCTCCAGAAACTCTTTATCTTTATCTCCGTTAGCGCTGGAAGAACAGCGCCCTCTTCCTGTTTGGTGCCGTAAAGCAATCCAGCAGATTTCCCTCTAAATCGACCCGGTGGACACAAAGTAGAATGAGAGTAGAGGCTGGTAGAGGCTGGTAGAGGCTTCTAGAGGCTGGTAAAGGCTGGTAGAGGCTGGTAGAGGCTTCTAGAGGCTGGTAAAGGCTGGTAGAGGCTGGTAGAGGCTGGTAGAGGTCGACAGGGTGCTGCTGGTGGTGGTCTGGTTTGTTTAAGGTAAATATACTAATATCAATATTAATATGATAGTGATTTATTGATGTTAAAATGTTACCTTTAGCACCTTTAAAACCTTTAGCACCTTTAAAGTATAAACATACAGCAACCAGGGAACAGGCGTAAACAGGTTCCACATTTCAGAGGAATTGTGCGGAAAATGTTGTTCCTTTCTCAGCTGTCAGAAGGTGCAAAGACTGAACAAGCAAGTAGTTGGAAAGAGTCATGTACTATATGTTTCAGTACTAGTGGAGGACATCACCCCCCCCCCCCCCCCCCCCCGCCGTCCTCAGGACTACCACCTAAAGTTGCAGAAAACACTCTACTGTAACTTCTCATGGCATAGTACAGTATGTGACCCAGATATCCGCACCTGCATCAGTTTCCTTACCTCTGACAACGCCGGGGGGTGGAGGCGGTACATATCTGGGCCTCGCGCTCCTCAGAGAGCCACGCGGGCATTTTTTTTCTGATGACTGCGACATAGATATTGCTTAGAACACACTATGTCCAAAAAGGCGGCGAGTTTTGGAGGTCGTCCGGATACGTGCCAGGTGTAGATTACATTTCAGGTGACTTTCACGAGGCGTTGAGGCCGCTCAGTTTAATGCAGTCTTTATGTTGTCGAACACCAGAGAGGCCAAACCACCGCCGACTGAACTATCTCTCCACAACTTCTCCAAGAGACACTTTCTGCAAAATCCAGCGATGTTAGATTTTCAATATCGCACAATGAAATCGTAGTTATAATTACATTTGCGGCTTGTTGCCTTGCTTAGACCCCCGCCCCCCCCAGCCCTTCCTAGCGTGACGTGCACGGCCTAGCCCTATAGGAGCATCACTTTACAAGAGAAAAGCCCAAAACGATTGGAAAGCCGTCTTGTTTTGAAAGCATATATATTGTCTTGAAGCAATAACGTGTCAGATTGTATTAGGGGTTTTGATATGAGTACTCAATGCAATATCGGGCCCTTTGTTAACCGAATTGCAACCTGTCACGCTGTATTGCAGTTGTCACATGCTGATGCAACAGATAATAGGATAACCTCTTTTATCAGAAGAATGCAATAAACTACAGTAGAAACAGATACAGACAGCAGCGACTTTCAAATACATTTACATATAAGAACAATCAATAGAAATACTCTGCAGAGCCCGGTAGTCTTCCTGTCCACTAGCTTATATTGTGCAAGAAGCTGCCTGGGCACGTGACCATCCTGGTGCTGAAGTAATGTTTGCTCGTTGGCATTTAGGTAACGGACGAGTGAGCTGCTGTGCATAGGCACCTGATTTATGTTTTTGCCAGTGGGTGCTCAAATGAAGTGAATACCACCAAGGTGAAGATTGTCACAAAATCACTTTTATTGCTCTTGCTTTAGTAATTACCGTGGTGCAGGCTACTGTCATCTGTCAACGTAGACACACACCCAAACCAAATGCAACACTGCTCTGCTACAAATTCATCCTGGTGGTGGTGAATGACTCTGACTGTCTCACTCTGACTGTCTTTACACTCGGTATCTCTCTCCGTTTTTTAATGACAAATTTGTACGTTTTTACCCGATCATCACCGTGTTTCACACTTGCTGTGTCGCTAGCTAGCAGCTACGTGATGGAACAACGTTGGTTTAGCCGACTCTAACGTTACATTGGCAGTTGGCTACGTGACCACGCCCCTTAACGTAGCCTACACACACACAGAGCTGGAACACGTTTAATTGGATAATGGGATTTGTAGTTAAAACGTTCACCGATAATAAAAAGTAATAATAGAGTAAATAGTTGGGTTTTTTTTTTTTTAAAGATGCAGTTTTTTAATACATTTATTTATTAATTAATTCTTTAATCGGCCTTCCCCGTGGAGCACCCACGTGATCGGCGCGTATGCTGCTGTGTGATTCGGGTAATGAACGAGACCGATTCCCCTCGGGGACAGTAACGAAACCCCTCTGCTCGGTGTGTCCTGTTCAAAGTGGAGCAGTGCTGACCCAAGCACCGGTGCAGATTATTTCGGGGACGCCCAGCCTCCTGCCGGGTTCGCTCCCTACCGTGAAAGCCCTTTTTTTTCTCTTGCAGAGGACTGAAGGCAGTTGAGATGAGCTACGGCTTCGATTCACCTCCTGAATGTGCTGCGTGAGGAGCAGGGAGACTGCCAGGCTTTGCACTACTGTGATATTGATCGGGCTGTGTTTGTTCACTGCTGATGTACCTTCGAAATGTGCTGGGGTTTGTGTTTCATATGGGGGGGGGGGGGGGGGGAGGGGCTTCCCTGGTCCCACCTGAACCCGGGTTGTTACATAATGGAAATCAGCAGGGAGGAAAATCACAGCATACAGATATGAATGAGTACTGAACATCAACACAATACCTTATAAAAGTCTTCTAAGTTATAAAAACATCATATCTGAACTTTTACAGTGTCCGCTATATAAACTCTGGTATATGGGATCATTATTGCAAAGTAAAAGTCCTGCCAGGATTTCTCTCCACCTGTGCTCTTCACCAGGTGAATGAATGGATCTGATCTAAATGAAACTTTTACTTTGTGAACCCTGAGTTTTCCATTTATATATATATATTCGTATATATATTTATATATTTATTCTTTATTGGGATCCACATCAGCTAGTGATGGCCGCTAGTCATTCATAGACACGGATATCACAGCATGAACACTGTAAAGAAATTCAACAGGTGTGAGACATGACGTCCCTTACAGGTGAGCTACCGTTAGTAAGGAGGATGCACGTAGAAGTCACGCTTGGTGGTGTGTTGTTGTGGTGCTTGTGTTTTCATTTCGTATTTGAGTGTTTTGGATGAGTAAGGACTTCCACTCTGTAACTGCCTTGTGAATAACATGCAGTTTTGTTCTTGATCTTTAGGGAGAATCAAGTGACGAGCAAGAGTTACTAGATATAATCAACTCGTCCACTACAGTATATCCCAGAATGTCATCGATGTGGGAGGAACAATAGTAGCCTGGATGATAAACAAGTAGTGAGGAAAATGAGCTTTAGGCTGCGTGAAGGAACAACTGAAGCAGGTCGCATCTATTTCCTGTTCAATAGTAAATCAATTGAAGCTGGAAGACTCCAGTTCCCACAACAAAGGAATCCTTTTATTGAGAGAAAGTTTAAAAGTGGATATTTATTGACTTGCTGTGTAGGAGTCAGCCTAATGTGTCTCCGGGAACCAAATCGACTGATGTGAGATGATGTAAGGTTTCCACTTTCTCTCACCAGTGAACATCATTTACTGATTTGCATTCAGTGAAGCGAGAAAACAAGAATTCTGTGAAACGTGGTTTTGAAATCGATTAAATGGTTCACATCTGACGATTTTTTTTTTTACACATTTACACCTTTTTATTGAGAACCTATGAAGTTCTCAACCGTGGAACCATGCAGTTGTTTGTGAGCACTTCCTGCTTTTCCCACATCTTTGTTCATTTAAAGCTGGTGCACGGCTGAATAAGATGCATTTAGATACTGTTGGTTTGAAGTTGTGGTGAGTCATATTGGTTGGATGAGCTTCAATGAGGAGTGATTAGGTGTTTTGCAGACTGGTGTTGCCCTGCCTGACCACTAGAGAGCAGCATTACTGAGCATATGATCATGATACCTTTAACTACTGCGAATTACATAAGTATTAAGTTTCCTAGATCACCAGCATTACAAGGAACCAGTAGTAAGGAGGTCAAAGGTCACAGGGACCTGACAGTAGTAGTAGTAGAGAAATAGCAGCCAGGGAGAAAAGGTATGAAGGAAAGCACTTTGAAAATGTAATCACATCGATTACCTGCTACAAATTGTAATCAGTGTCATACTCAAATTCTGTAATGTAATCTGATTACTTTCAGTTAAATTTGGATTACTTTGTTTTAAAAACCCATAAAATGAACCATGAAACGAAGAGTGAGTGTTCTGCGTCCTGAGAGAGTCGATAATATTGAGCATGATGTTACTGTGTGAAACATTACTATCATACTATACTATCATCTAAGAGAAGAGATAGTATAATATATTATGATTTTACTTTATTTTAAAATTTATTTATAACATCCTACTACTGCAGATTTGTTGTCACTCCTCCACTCCATGGTGGCATCTCCCCCGTAACCGTTGGCAACCATTCTCCAAGCCTGCTGTGACAGGCGTCTGGTGTGTAATAAATTATTGCACAGATATTGATACTGGTCAGTATTTAATCTGTAAAATGTAGAGGATCTGAAATGTGTCATCATCTTGTTAACCAAGTATCACAATTTGTTTTAATTTTGTGCAGTCAATCATTTTGTCAGAGAAGATGTCACTTTTTTTTCAAATACAACGAGGAAACTGACTGCTCATTGGTGGAGTGTGTGTACATCTTAGAGAGAAAGAAAATCCCAAGCATCTCTGGTAGTAGAAGCTCAAATGTAGTCCTGTTTCAGTGTCTGAGGTCTGAATCTCTTGCCAGGGTTCGACCTCGGCGGTCAGGTGGCCATCGGGATCTCCCACTGGAAGAGTCCCTTCCCAGCAAGCGGCCAGACTCTTCCCAGTCCGGACTGTGTTCACTCCGAGGCCTCCGCCGTCCCGCCCATCGGCGAGCATCCTGAGCCGGTGTCGTGCCCGGCGTCGCTGTCGATCACGCCGCTGCCGTCCTGCAGTGCCAGTCAGGAGACCATCAGTGACAGCAGCACCAGTATGTTCGGTACAGTGAGCCCTACACTATTACACTGTGGACCCTCACAACACTTTCCCTTCAGTAAGACCTGGACGAGCAGATTGGACTTTCACTTCTACAAACATTTCCAGCTGGCAGAGCTACTCTGGAGGCAGACATAATCTCATTGGTTGAGTTAAACCTCAGTGGGAGGAGCCAAAGAGCCACATCTATCTGGCCAAGTAACATTAGTTAGCCTAGCTGACCTTTCAAGTTCTAACTAGCCATGCTAGCTTGTAGCTATCTAGGTGAGCTAGTTAGCCAGCCTGCTGACCTTCCAACATCATGACTACATGGTCATGAATGAATGAAAGAAAAAGTCAAGCCGTTCAAGTTTGCTAGTTAGCTAATTTGCGCTCCATAATACTGTGATTCTTTGGCTCCGCCCACTGAGCTTTAATTCATCCAATGAGATTATTTCGGCCTCCAGAGCAGCTCTGCCTCTGACCGATGTCTGTAGGACTAAAACTCTGATCTGCGATGGGGAAGCAGATATTTATACTGTGGGCAGCAGGTAGGAAGTTTCTGGATAATAAAAGGGTAAGAAAATGATATTTTTCAGATGGCGATATTTTCATCCAGATAGTTAACACCCACTGGCAGCCCATCAAGTCGGCTGGTTTCTAAAGCTTTATGAGCAGATCAGCAGACGAGATACCAGGATATGGAAGTTATGTCACAATAAAATATATGACCATGGCGGTGCCTCGGTGCATCACAGAAGCATCTGGGCCTCCATGCTCCGGCTGATGGCCTGTAACTTCCTCTCCCGCTGTGGCTGATTTCACACTCCTCTACAAGCCAAATCGCTAATGTGGAAACGTTTTGCCAGCTTGTAGAAGATCTCGTCTCAAATCCCCTGTTTTCCTGACAAGGTAAGTCCAAGACGCTGGTACACGCTAAACTAGCGCTAGGCTAGTTCTCACTTGTTTACTCTTTTGTGAGGACGCTGCCTCGTGAAATCCCTTTCGGACACTAAACGTACGTTGGGAACTATAAGTGCCGTCACACCTGAGAGGACGTTCCTCTGTGTAAGTGGTGCTGCTGATGGTATTGCGTCACCGCTGCGTCACCGCTGCGTCACCGCTGCGTAACCGCTGCGTCACCGCTGTTCCCATGAACGCCGTCAACGACACCGTCTTGTTTTGTTTCTCCATCCGTCCACAAGGTGAAATCACATGCAGTGGTAAGATGACAACAAAGTGTCAACTGTCTCTGGAGTATTTCCTGGTCCTTGTTATTTCTTGTCTTGTGGGTTGGGGGTGTTTTTTTCTTGTGAACACAATAAGTGAAGAACAATCCACCACATGGACCCCCTGTGGAGTCGATGATCTGACTGGATTCTGGAGCATCTTGCTGCATACATCTGATCATATTAACACCAGCCATGTGTTATGTGAAGACCTGAGTTAATGGACTAGTTAGCCTAACTAGCTAATAGTTCACTGGTATCATGGCGGGACACTTAGCTTAAGTGTGTGTGTGTGTGTGTGTGTGTGTTTTCCTGGGTCTCCATCAAAGGTACACATTGACACCGTGATCAGAGCCAGCTGTCACATCTTTGGTGTGCAGCAACACCGATACAGCCAGCCCTTTTTTCTGATTGGCTACTGTCAGAGCTGCTTGACCTCTGATTGGCTGCCAGGGGAGACAGATCAGAAATAATGATGAGCAGCATGCAGCGCTCCCCCCTCTCTCTCCCTCTCTCTCCCTCTCTCTCCCTCTCTCTCTCTCTCTCATTGTAAACATCCTGCTTGTGTGTTTTCCTCTCCGGTGAAGATCTCTGGGAGCTTTTCCTGCTGCCTGGTCGTAGCATGAAGACCCAGCGGATGCTATGACAGATCTGTGTGTGTGTGTGTGAGAGTGTGTGTATGTGTGTGTGTGTGAGAGAGAGAGAGAGAGAGAGAGAGAGCGCGAGAGGGAGGGAGGGATCGACCGACGCAGTGATCAGGAGTAAGAAGTAAAAAAAAAAAGAAGAAAGAAAGTGGGGATGCGGGTTTCCCTCGTGGGAGGTCGTGTTTGTTTTCCCGCAGCGAGGTCTCTCGCCCCCGAGGGGGGGTGGGGGGTGGTGGAAGGTCTCCCGGCTGGTTTGGCGTTTGCTGCAGCTGGGCCGGGAAGCCCCCCCGCTGGGCGCCCCGCTTCGCCTCGCCGCCTCCCTCCCCGCCGAAGCCCTCCGAGGGGCGACGCCTCCCTCTCTCCCTCCACCTTCACACGGTGAGTGTTGTCAAGTTCGTCTTCAAGCACCGGCGGCTTGTTCTCTCGCTCCGTAGTGGTTTTCTTTTTTGCTGCAGTGCTCTCTCTCTCTCTCTCTCTCTCTCTCTCTCTCTCTCTCTCTCTCTCTCTCTCCTTACTTTTACTCTCACACTGTTTCTATCTGTCATGCGTTGCTGTGTCCTCGTCCTCCCCATCTTTCCCTCCCTCTTCCTCCTCTAGCTCTTTTTCACCGTTCCCTTGACCATGCAAGCATTTGACCTTCACACACATACTCTCTCTCCCCCTCTCTCTCTCTCTCTCTCTCTCTCTCTCTCCCTCCCTCTCTCTCTCTCTCTGCTCTGGATTGTAAATGAGAGTGTTGTTGTGGCTGCAGCCTCCATCATGCCTGGTCTCTGAGAGAGAGAACTGGGCTGTTGTGACCGTCTTGTCCAGACGCCTGCAGCAGGTTGGCAGGCGAGGCTGTCAGGGCAGCCTGCAGGCAGACTTTACACCCCCCCCCCATCCCCCCGCCCCCCTTCCCCTTCCCCTCACCCCAGCCCAGAGCATGATGGGGGCATCGAGCCGGAACCCTTCTCATGATGCCTCCTGCGACACCCGATCCCCTCGGCAGTAGATCACAACACTACCACCCCACCAACCCCCCCAGCCATTCTTTTTCACCCCCCCCCCCCGTCTTTTATTCCCTTCCCTGTGTGAGCCCTGTGAATGCTGGGTTTCATTACACGAGGAAGCAAGTTGTTGTTGTTGAACATTTTTAACTGATAAATGTGTCTCTCGCACCCACCGAAAGAAGAAGTGAAGGGAACCTGGAAGGGACAAATAGAAGAGCAACAAAAAACACGCAACACGAAAATCGGGAAAAGGTTTGAAAGTGATTGGCAAATTGTTTTCTCATCTTTCACTTTTGCCAGGTTACCAGTCTGAGAGAAACAGACTGAAGTCTTGTTCTCTGATCTCATTTGAACAGAAATCAGGTCAACCTTATAGAATATGTATTTGTGGGCGTTTCCACGATGCAAAGGAAAGGAAATCAAGTCGGTATCATCTGTTGGTTGTGGCAGCAGCTTGGTGGATAAACTCACTTCGCTTTTTAATGATAACGCTGAGTAAGGAAACATTATTATTATATGATGTTTTCACTGTCCCCATTGAAAAGGCTGTATTGCATTCACTTGTAATTGCGCTGTGGAGAAAACGACAGCCCACATGCTCACCTTTGATATTTAATGATAGGCTACTGTCTGTAGGCCGAGCGCTGCACCACGGTAACGGATGTTCAGTTTCCACACAGACAATACAAGTAAGGTGCATGCATCATAACCAAGGCAGCATGAACACCGCTGTGAAAAGTGATAGTCTGAGACATTTCCATCTAAATAAATGTTCTCTCCATCTGATGATCCAACCTCAACCATCATGAAGCTTCTCCATCTGCTGCTCTCAACACCCGGTGTCAGGAGAAACCCTCTGGAGACAGGAAGTGATGCGTTTTACAACAGAAGAAGAACTGGGTAGTTAGCATGAGCAGTGATAGCCACCGCGGCTGAACAGACAAAGAAAAGAGCGCCACCTACAGGAACTCAAACTCCATCAACAGGAAATCCAAGGAGAAAGACGTCACAGTTCTGGACACTGTTTGATTGACAGGTGATCTCTGGGAAGAGCAGTGAGGAACACCACAGTGAGGAACACCATGAAGAACACCACAGTGAGGAACACCACAGTGAGGAACACCACAGTGAGGAACACCACAGTGAGGAACACCACAGTGAAGAACACCACAGTGAGGAACACCACAGTGAAGAACACCACAGTGAGGTGGTGGGTTAAGTGGTTGAAGGTTCAGAGAGGAAGAGGGTTTGTCTTGGTTCAATCTTCATGTTTTTACACAACTTTTACACTCAAGTTGTATGCATGTTAGTAAATCCAGAGCTCAGAGTTTGTTTCCTCAGGCTTGTCGTGCCAGACGGGAGGCGCTTCCTCTTTAAAGCAGCTCACTGTGATGGTCTGAAGTTTCTGGCACTCTCTTTCCTTCGCCCCCGTATATGTGACACTTGGCTAAAATACACCATAAATCCTGTTAGCAAACACAATCCAGCCCAGGTCTGGAGGGGGACGCCTCGCTGCCCCTCTCCCTGCCAAGGCTTCGGTACCACGTGAGCCCAGTAGCGGCTCGTGTTACTCGAGGCACCGCGGGTCCGTTAAAGTTTGATGGCGGTATTGTTTGGATAGACGCCACATTCATGAACACAATGTAAAATGTAGCGCGCCGCTCCTCTGAGGGCCAGTATTTATAGTAAGCCGCTCTCTCTCTACTCTCGTTGGTGAGACCGGAGTCGGAGAGCCCGTGAAACCAGGTCGGCGAGTCTGTTGAATACAGGAAGTCAACATCACATCCACAGCATGAGCCATACCAGCATCACACATGTGGTGTTCAGTGAAAGCAACGCAAAACAACCCACTGAAACTTCTTCTAGTCTCAAGTAGTTCAGCAAAATATGAAGGTTGTTTTCGCAACTTTTGGAAAAAAACGGTACACATTTTCTCTCTGGAAGGAAATTCCACTGGACGTGACTTCGTTCTGGCCTCGACGTCAATTCCAGATACATTTGGAGTCTTTTGAAGTCTTGCGAGCCGACCTCTCGGATCGCTGAGCTTCATGCCCGGGACGGTCAAACACCTCTTTGTCACCAGCGTAGTGAAATGCTTATCACAGCCCGAGTACAGTGAGAGAAAGCTGAGCATCGATTTTTCTCAAGTGTGGAAGTCATTGTTGCCCCATTCGCTGCTCCAGTGTACCAACACTATACCACCCCCCCCCACCCCCCCACCCCATCTCTGTCCCGGTACCACGGCTCAGCAGAAAAATTCAGCTGAGTCGCCTCAGATGTCACAAACGGAAATTCAGCATGCAGTCCTCAAAGACACCCGCCCCCCCCGATGTCTTCAGCAGTCCTGGGCTGATGAAACGTTGAGCTACAGACCCGTTTAGATGAAGTTGATTTCAGCTGTTTTGCTGAGACTTGAATCGTTTCTCCTCCCGGTGGAAACTTGGGGGCTTTTGACGATTATTCAAGGTTATGAAGGGGAGATGGAAGTACTGGTGTACTGGGGCAATATATAAGATTTGTACTGGCCCACAGCACAACGTGACCATAATATATCTGATAGGGTTTTGATCAATACCGATGATTCAGCGATGTGATTAATCCAAGTCTCTCTGTGTCTCCAGGTGTGAGTTTATCTCTACATGGGTCTGAGCCCTCGTGGCAGAGCCCCCACCGACAGCCCTCGGCCTCCGGCTACCAGGCGGCCGACCGACCCCTCGCCTTCCCCTCCCGCCAGGCGGCAGACATCATGGAGGAATCCTCGTCCGAAGCCCCAGACTCCACCAACACTCAGGACGACGCTCCTCCCCTCGGTGAGAAAACCTATTGAACTCCTATTGAACTCTTGCGTCAAGTCTCTCCAGTCCAACAGTTTGAATCCCCTGATTGGCTGGGAAACTCTGGATGGGTGATAGAAGTACTTTGAGTCCTTTGATAGAAGTCCTTTGAGCAAGGCAGCAAAACCCCCTTCAGCCTCAGTGGGAGACCCACCCTTACAAGAAAGCCACATGAGGAAATAAAGGCTTGCACCCATCGCATCTCCACCCTGAATCTCACCATGATTGATCTAAAGGGACCCGCTCAACAGTTCAGAAACTACATTCACATCGTCAGTTTTGTCTCCCCCTTTCCAGCCGTGAAGGATGTTAAGGTGCTTCTCGAGAGGGAAAGGTCAGAGGTCACCAGCAGCAGCCCGTCCAGAGACGACGACTCCACCCTGCTGAACCCCGGGACCCACAGCAGCATCCTGGACGACAACACGAGGACCGACTCCCTCCCAGAGGTCAGTGGGGTTTCCCTCTAGTGGGATGTCTGGGCTCCCCCGGGTCATCTCTTCCTTTCTCCTGCTGCTGCGATCCAGTCAGGAGATCCAGTCAGGAGATCCAGTCAGGAGATCCAGTCAAGAGACATAGGAAGACCTTATAAAACATCCCTCTGGTTTTAAAAAGCCACTCTGTCCCATTTCCACTAACCAATAATACCTGGGGACATGAAGTGATTTATAATAATCGCGATAATCGTGATTTTAATCCCGCACAAATCTGCCTGCATGTCTGTCACTGGTGAAGTAAAAGATGGCCGCTAAATCAGAAAGAGACAAATTGGAAAAATCGTATACAACTGCATCCAAAACCTGACGATTTCATTGAACTGAGGGGATGACTCGGTGATCACATGAGGCAGATTGTTTTTCTGTGCCTTCACCACAAAGCTGATATAGGATATTTAATAGATAATCTCCCACATGAACAATAAATAATTTTGTCCCTGACTTTGTTTGGATTAAGAGTTATTCAATTTTCAAGTGTGACTGATGCGATTAAGCCGTTGTTGTGAGAGTGATGAGGAAAAAGAGCTTCCAGGTAGAGAAATAAATCAGGTTTGTTTTTAGAAATTCAAAGCATTACAACCAATTATCTAATGAAGCCGCGGCGGGGGCGTCGGTATCACTCAGAGGATGAAATAACATTGATGGGAATTATCAGTGAAATGCCTCTTTATCCCTCCCCCACTTTTTAATCTCCCTCGTTCTCTCTCTCTCTCTGCCCTCAGGGGGGGAGGAGTAAATCCAGCGGCCTTTGCTTCAGCGATGGCAAGTGCCGCATCGACTACATCCTGGTTTACAGGAAGTCCAGCTCCCAGTCGGAGAAGAGGGAGGTGTTTGAGAGGAACATCCGGGCGGAGGGCTTACAGATGGAGAAGGAGGCAAGTAGCGTCGGGCCAGTCGGCGTCGTACTCCGCCAATATGACGGATATGATGCAGCTTGTGTGATTACATGTTATTGTATTAGTGACTATGTTTTTATTAGTATTATTTTGGGGTTTCAGTGGAGAGTTTTAGTGTCCCGTGCTGGTCTGAGTGCTGTTTCAGACAGGAAACACCGAATTGGAGTTATTTAGATTTTTCTTTGAATGCCTTTTGATTGAATCGTTGTGAAAGGGTTTGAATACATGTTAAAACAATAATGTCATACTTTATTGATCCACCCTGGAGCTGGTAGCGGTTCAGCATCTTGCTCAAGGGCCCTTCAGCAAGGCAGGAGGCTTACCGGGGAGTCCAGTTGAAGGCGGGTCTCTCTCTAGCCAAGAAGAATACCTCCTGCTCTCGTTGAGTCTGTACTACCAACCCGGCAACGTGCAGCAGCAGTTTCTCACTTTCTGGCTGCAAAGTAAAAACCTTTGAAAATTGATGACCGCGAAAAAAACAAAAACTGTTGTTGTTGTACCGACAGAGAATTAGCTTTGCTGTGATTATGTTGGAGAAGCTGCAGCTGTTCACTGACAGGGTTGTTGTTTTTTTTTGCAGTGTGCGACATGAGCAATATCAAAACCAATTTCTCGCGTAATGACAATTTATTGCCCGGGTGCTATAATGCGAGTCATCTCAATGACCGGGGATGCTGAAACCCCCCCGGCTGACAACGGAGCGCTCGCTGCTGAACAAACCTGCTGAGGGCAATCTTCTCTCGTTTGGGAAAAGAGTCACTTGAAAAAGGTGGAAGAGGGTAATGATTGTGCTGTGTGTGTGTGTGTGTGTGTGTGTGTGTGTGTGTGTGTGTGTGTGTGTGTGTGTGTGTGTGTGTGTAGCATCAAGGTCGTCACTATCTAGAACAGAGGACGGCGGTTGGTGTCTCCTTGAACAGCCCCACTTGTGTCTCTGTTTCCTGCGTGGAGTGAACTCGGTTTATTTTTAGCGCCTCCAGACTGACTTTTACACCGTCGGGTTGTAAAAGCAGGTCAAGAAGAAGAAGAGAGAGAGAGAGAGAGAGAGAGAGGAACCCTGCAAATATTTGGACGTTGAGGAGATGTTGAAACGACGGAAGCCGAGAACGGCCGTTAACTCAAGATCACGAGTTAACAAAGCTCCTTTTCTCGTGATAACGGCTTAATTTATCTCGTTATCTCGAGAAAACGAGCTAATCAAGGAGATAATCAACCCGTTATCACAGTTATGAACAAGCTTACTTTATTATACCATTGAAACAGCCACCCATGTGGGTCGTTTCTTTTCCAGTTCCCCTCTACCAGCGAGACTCTTTGGTTGCAGCCTACTGGACAGTATCTGCTTTAAGTTGACCACTGTATGTAAACCTACCCCATAATGTAAATACCCTCATATCAAATCACTGGGGAAAACATTCTTACAACAAGTGGCAAAAGTTCATAAAAAGTTCATATAGTTTTGCTTTGAAACTCCCAAACCCACAGATCAGTGTGTGTGTCCACTCTTGTGGATTTAAATTTCATGGTGGCGTCAGCGTTTTTCACTGAACACCAATACAACACAAATATGAAACACGATAACGGGTTAATTTATCTCGTTGTCTTGAGATATCACCTTTTTGTTTTCTCGAGATAACGAGATAAATTAGGCCGTTATCACAAGAAAATGAGCTTTTTTATCTCGAGATAACGGCATTAAAATACATAATTGCGAGTGCGGCCGTTTTTATGAAATCATATGAAAACAGTTTCCAGAGCTGTTGAATTTTGTTGAGAATGTCGCTGTCCATCAAATGCATGCTGGGTAATTCATGCAGTTCCATGCAGTGTCGGTGCAAGGAAATGCTATTTGGTGGAAGCTTTTATCCTCCTTCCTGCACCGTGAGTGTCTTTAGCCTGGGAAGCTCCAGTGGGAAGGCAACCCTCAACCCTGGCAGTGCTAGTGCCTTGCTCAACCCACTGAGCCACGCCGGGCCACGGCTAGTGAAGGTGATGTGAGGACGCCGTCTTACTCAGCTCGGGGTTAATCGGAGCTTTTTCTTCTGCTCCCGGAGCCCGCGAGGTTCATCCTCTGATGTACATGAAATAGATGCAGCTTCCTGTTGTTCTGCCCCGGGCGAGTTTCACCGCCACGTCCTCGCTCTCACAGCTGTTCTGCCGCAGCTTGTTCCTGCCACGTCGGTGATTCAAGAGCCTGAAGGCAACGACGACGGTGCGAATTGATGTTTTTTAATGCTGCGGTAGGCGACTTTGCGCGTTGGCAGCGAGAGGTGGCGGTTCGTCTGGGATGCTTTCTACCAAGGAACAAGAGAGGTACAAGATCCAACGCTGCAGAGTGCATGTATGTTTGGATTCGTCGCTTCCTGTGGGCGGAGTAACCATTAACCCCCCGCTGTGTTTGTACAGAGAGACTCAACGCCTTACTCTCTTGGTCCAGTGCAGCTTTAAGAGTCTCAGCTCAACTGTCTCGGTCTGAGATGACGGATATTGAACCATCTGATTACGTGAGACCCTGAAGAGAATCTAATCACATGTTACAGATAGTTTTCAAACATCACAACACAAATTACTCATTTCTAATCACTGGTATTAGATTGGTATCAGCCTGTGTTGAGGTAGTTCCTGCCTCACCCCTCCTCACTCAACCCTCAGGTTGCTCAGTTTACTGTGGGGAACAATTTGGACTGGAATACACACCGAGTACTTACCAAAACCATGAGGGGAAAATACAGTGGCTGAAGGGAAATGTTCTAAATATACTTGACTTGACATAGCAGCCAAATAAAGAGACAGTTATGAAAAACACAAAGGAGAGATTATGAGAGATTTGGAAGAAGAAAGAAAACGTGTCTCAGAAAAACATCTCACCTCAAACAAACAAACAAAAACAAAACAAGAAAACAATCAAGATGTCAAGAAAAGACACAACCTGAGTCTAAACAACAACAAGACACAACAAGGAAATAAAATCATACTGCAGGAACAGCTTGAGGTCAACGGTGAATCCTGTTGTTTTACAGCCTCATCTCATATTGTTGTGTTGTGTGTGTGGTGTGGTGTGTGTGTGTGTGTGTGTGTGTGTGTGTGTGTGCGTGTGCGTGTGTGTGTGTGTGTTTCTCGACAGTCCTCCTTGACAAACAGTGATGTGATCTTTCTGAAGCTTCATGCTCCCTGGGATGTTCTCTGTCACTACGCAGAGCTGATGAACATCCGGATGCCCTTCAGGTGAGCGAGCAAATACTATTCATGTAGTAGTAGTAGTAGTAGTACTAGTATTGTGGCTGTTAGTACTCTGATCATTACTGTGTCTTTCTACTACTTTAATGATTCATCAGCTTCTAAAATATTTCAGGAGGAAAATCTTTTACTTGCACCGAAGACACAAGTTCATGAGCCGGTGAGTGGTCCGCTTCCTCCCGGTGACATCACCTGACACCGTGACATCACCTGATACCGTGACATCACCTGACACTGTGACATCACCTGACACCGTGACATCACCTCTCGTCTAAAAGGTCAATTCTCTTGCAGGATGGAGAAGCGCATCAACAAGTTTCGCGGCTGGCTTCCCCGCAAGCCCATGAAGTTCGACAACGACACCCTGCCCGACCTGGAGGAGAACGAGAGCTTCACCGCCCCCTTCAGCCGGTCCAGGATCCACCAGTGAGTCTCCGGGTGTTTCCACGTCCAGACCTTACTGACCGTCGTAGGAGTTGAGGTTTCAGAAGGTGTTGTGGGCCCAATTCAATGATGCATGTCGCCCACTTGATAACGCCAAATTCCTCTCTCACACACCCCGATTTCTACAAGAGATCATTGCATCAAATGGTGTGAATTGGTAAATGTGTTATTCAGGAATTTATGTTGAAACTTCATATTTCCATTGTAGTAAGAAAATCCACATTTAACCTCAGACTTGTGCACGCTTTGTATTAACAGCAGTAGTGAGTAGACGGGTAACTTTGACGGGTCAGTCCCACGGGTCAGTCCCACGTCGGATCCATCCAGACCACACTACCGTCCCGGGTTTATCTCAGACTAGGCGTCACCATAGTAACATCTGTATATGTCACTGCTGTGCCGGGCCGATCGGCGTCAGGATCATTCACATCGGACGTTTCAAAATGTGCAAACGACTTTGTGTTTAGTACATTTTCTAGAATTTCTTTATTTCATTTGTATTAAGCGCCGGTGACGGCACACTACCACCTCTGGTCTTAACCAGTAAGGTTCCCGTCCATTGAGTAACCCGGGTCTGATAACCCCGTAGACCCGTTCACACCAACGGCTGACACACGACATGTGAAAGGGTTGTAAAAGCTGCCTATATTTCCGTTTCCTGTGTGTCCATTGGAAATTTCAGACACCTTCTCTCGTCTCTTTCTCTCTCACACAGAAACATAATCCTCCGCAGCAGACAGGTTTTTAATAAACTCTCTTTCACCGCAGTTTCATCATTCACAACAAAGACACGTTTTTCAACAACGCCACCAGAAGTCGCATCGTCCACCACATCCTCCAGCGGGTCAAATATGAAGAGGGTAAAAATAAGATGGGTGAGTTTTTCCAGACAGGGCCTGAAAAAGCCAATCTGTAGGTCTTCAGCTTTAGAGGTTGTTTCTTGTTCTAGTGAGAAGTCAGACTCTTACTCTGAAAGGACAGAACTTGGGCTTATATTTGGCATTTAAAAGGTCTTGAAAAGTCTTAGATTTGATTGATTTGACTTGCGAGCACCCCGTCATCATTCTCCTTGGACCCTCTTGTATTGAGCTTGACTAGTAAATGCTTTGACTCTCAGATCAAACACAATGAAAACCCATGAAGAAGCTCTGTTCATGTTCTCTCTCATATCAAGTCCTTTTTACTGTTTGTTCTCCCGCTGCAGTGACCCAGTTTCCCCCCAGTTCATCTCATTGTATCACACCGGATTACTGTAATAATAGTAATAATAACAGTATTTTCTACTTTCTTGGTTCTTTTGTTCTCACTTCCTGATGTCTTGTGTTTGCAGGGCTTAATCGCCTTGTGAGCAATAATTCATACGAGGCGGCATTCCCTCTCCACGAGGTAACACAGCGCTGATCTATTGTCTATTGAACTGTCTTCCTTCCTGTGAGGCTTTCAGCTCATGTATTAATGTAGTGTGTGTGTGTGTGTGCGTCACCGTGCACGTCCGTGTACGTTTTAACAGGGGAGCTACCGAAGTAAAAACTCCATCAGGACCCACGGAGCGGAGAACCATCGCCATCTGCTGTACGAGTGCTGGGCCTGGTGGGGGGTCTGGTACAAGTACCAGCCGCTGGACCTCATACGGTACGGTCCGACACCTTGAGGTGCTGCGTGGACCTGGTGTGCATCACCTGGAGACGTGGAGTTGTTTTGTAATAACCAGCTGAGATCATGTATGATTTTAAAGGACAATTCCAGGATTTTTAAACCTGGCCTCTATATCCACAAAATCGCCTATTATACTGAAAAATAGGTCCAAAAAGTTTCGGAATTGCTCCGGTAGATCGGCTCAGTCAACAGTCGCAAAACGGCTCAATGGCTGCAACGTAATCTGTAGGGGCAAGTGCGCGCGGTCAAAGTACATCCACTAAAAGTGCTTGATTTTGCCACCGACAGGCTCAGATTGTTATTCGTGTGTCTGACAACATTACTGAAAAGATCGCTACAGAAATAGACCTTTTTTAACCAGAAAACTAAAGTCTAGCTCAAGGAGAAGTCCTGCTCTGAAATGGACAGTGGACAAAGGTAGTGTATAGCGAGAGGGTTCACTTGTTGCAGGAAGAGTACGGTGGAAACCTGACAAAGGTATTCTATGAAAGCTGCACAGTCAAAGTCTTCCTCAACATTTTGTTGGCACAGTTCAGAACGAACCATTGTTGGGAAACCATTGGGAAAAACAAATACTCTAAACTACGCTTTCTGTACTCCAACACACGTCTCCAATGCTGATTTATGTTTCCACCATCCTCTTCCTGCAACAAGTCAACCCTCATGCTTTCATAGACCACCTTTGTGACATTTCCAACAACTCTAAACTCTCAACTCTCAAATCTCGCGAGAGTTGTTGCAGGAAGAGGACGTGGAGTTTCTTTTTCTTCTTCTTCTAGTCGATTTCTATCCTCCTCTTGTCATTAAAAATTGAGTTTTTTTGGCGCAAACCTCAGCTATAAAACGCCCCTGGAGCTGGTCGGGGTTCAGGACACTTCCTGCCGTTCGCCAATCGTTCTTACCGTGTTTATTCTGTGTTTTTGGTTTATATTCCAGCTTCTTATCAACATTTAATTCTCGTCTGTCCCTCTTTATGTAGCTCTTCCCAAGGTTTCTTTCCTAATCAGGTTTTCTTTTTGACTTCCTGCAGGAGGTATTTTGGGGAGAAGATCGGTCTGTACTTCGCCTGGCTCGGCTGGTACACCGGGATGCTGTTTCCTGCGGCTCTGGTGGGTCTCCTGGTCTTCCTCTACGGCTTGTTCACTCTGGAGCACTGCCAGGTCAGGTAAAGGCACCTCAATAATACTGACGATGATGATAGTTCAGAAATATATCGGGAAACATAATATTACACAAATGCAATCAGCCATTTTTTCAGCCAATGGTCTCAAAGCAGGTAATACCGTAATAATACTCCGTGGTCTGATATCTGGTTACGGACCAAAGTGTGATATATGAACCTTCTTGATGAATGTTTTGAGCGTGCTGACTCAGGCTAAAGCTCGTCTGTGGTTCTCCAGTAAAGAAATCTGCCAGGCGACCGACATCATCATGTGCCCCATCTGTGACCAGTACTGCCCCTACCTGAGGCTGTCCGACAGCTGCATCTACGCCAAGGTAACGCCGGGGCCGTCAGTTCGCTGTCTGAGCATGCACGTGTGAAATGTGCTGCTTCCTGTTTGCGGTCTCACTGTATTTAAATAGTCCAATCCTGATGCCCAGCCTACAACTGATCTGAGGGCAGCTAATTCAGTTTTCTCTAAACCTTTTGCCTAGGAACGTTTTTTTACTGGAGTTTATTCTTATTTTTATCTCTTTTCTACCTGCATTATTTATTTATTTTCACATTCTATTTCTGTCTTTTACTTCTTCAACTTTATTAGCGCTTTATTTTGTTTTTAAGCTTCTTGCACTAGTCTGTAGATATTGACTGTCTGTGTTAGCGTGGCAGGATTACCATACAGTATGAGGAGAGATGCAGTAAATATGAGTTTTATTTCTCTTTATTTATGTTTAACCTTTTACTCTAAATGTAAAATTACATGTATAATTGATTCCCAGTGCGTTAGCTACAGTATATTCAGAAACAACCGAACGCGTCAGACTGAGGTCAGCCATCCCTGCTAGAAGTGTTTTAAAGGACCACACACTTATATTTTCCATGTTAGGAAAATACCGCCAGAATCATCTCTGGTGTCTCTGGTAGATTTAACACGCTAACATGCCTGTAACAAACGTTAGTGTTAGCGTTAGCATTAGCGTTATCTGACGTAAGGAGAGAAACCTTTTAGCAGAGTTGTCTCTCGTCACCAACTTCCCCAAAAAGTCGGTGTGGTCCTTTTACATTTCTTCTACATTTGCTCCGTCATCCATCGTCGTCCTGTAGTCAACCTTCGTTCTTGTCACATCCAGTCGTCACCATTGGGTTCATCTCAGGACAGTTTCTAAAAAGGACCTTCATGTCTTTCTCTTAGGTCACCCATCTCTTTGACAACGGGGCCACCGTCTTCTTCGCTGTGTTCATGGCTGTGTGGGGTAAGCTGGCAATTTTTTTCTCCTCCAAGCAAAACATTGCAGATACACAAAAATGTACAAAATTGTGCAAAAGTTTTCAGCAGTAATCAATGTTTACATTCTGATAATAGAAATTATAGTAAAACATAAAAGGTCCTAAAACATTTTTATCTGCACACTAGAAAACACGGACACACATTTGAGCATTGCATGTGGATTGCACTGCCATCAAAAACACTGATTCTCCAAAATTCACTTTCTAATCAATTTTAAGTGTTTACATCTCTATTGGCTGAAAGCTGAAGGCCATGACTTGGTGCTGCATTCAGCAGTAAACAAGGTCCCAGGCTCGGAACGGTCCAGACAGAGTGTTTATTCTGGGTCCACAGTCCTCAAGGTCACAGTAACTGGGTTCTGCAGACCTTGCAGGTGACGGCAGAGTAATATGTGGTGCAGCATCATCATCCCTAAGCCGATAGGACAGGTCAGAGGTTGAGGGCACTGGAAAATACCAAAGAAACATGGACTCACTCAGTGCTGTTAACACTTTTACTTACATGACAATTCACAAAGGATTTTGGAAGTTTCAGGTCACTACACTAGACATGCCTTGGCACAATTTGACAAAGTAATATTCAAACTGCAGCAGGTGGGGAAGCGTTCACCTAGTGAGAGGTTATTGAGTAGGCACTGTTCACACTGTAGATGAAAGAGTCCCAAAGCAGATTTTTTGATCTGATGTTTTCTCAGTGTAAACAGCAGAAAGCTGCATGGAGTTGCAGTTTTTGGACCACATGGAAATATGGTACAAAATCAGTTCATATTGGTATATGATCTATGCCATATCGGATATGAGTCACATCTTATCGGAATTATTATCTTATTATTTGGAATTGAAGGTCTGCAGTGTGAATGCAGAAAAAAAACGCCTCCAACTTGTGAATTACTTCTCAAAAACAACTCAAACCACCTGATGTCTTGTTACTTATATAAGTGAAATAAACATGAACAACTCCAATATCAACAACAGCAAAGCGTTTTCCAGCAGTGCTGTGAGGGCTCACCCATCCAGAGTTTGTCTCTGATCTTCTCTCGCGCCCTCTTGTCGTATCTCCAACATCTCAGCAGGAGGAACAGAGCTAAACACAGCTGGAGGGCGAAGGTCAGCACCCCCATCAGGATGATGGTGCTGTTGACTGGTGACAGTGAGGAGGACAGAAGTAGACGTTACATGTCTGCCTTGTATTTACAGCTCAGTGTAGCAGCATGGCACAAATACTGCTAGCGCTAGTGGTTGTGTTCGCATCTATGTTAAAGATGTATGCGCTCATTGTTTGGGTAGAAGTGTCCAAATGGCAGATGTTTAGTTATAGAGAGGCTTTGCAAAGTCTCCCAGCAACCACATCTGGCTCCACCATGGATCATGAAGTGCTTTCTAATTGAAGGTGGTGCAGGTCCTGTTGCATTAGCGTGCGTTAATAATTGATAGCATGGCGTGTTCAGACATTGTCCCAGCCACAGAGGAAACCCGACCCCTTTGTGAATGTTTGATGGTGATTTGCAGGGGGAGTGAACCTTAGACTAGACAAATTTCCTCTCTTACAAGTGATGCCACTGAAATCTGTGGCGAGTTTGGTTGCAAAATGACATTTCTGACAGTTTGCACATAGAAGGAATTGGTCTTGCTGGGTCGCTCCCGTTACATTACATTCAACAAAAAAACAACACAAAATGATGAAAACTTTGCATTTAAAAAATTAAAATATTTATGTACTGTTGTATATAATTGAATTGCTTTTAAAGAATAGTAGGTAACTTAAACCCTTGGTTGACAAAATTATAGCACTTTTGATATTTCATGAACTATAGTAAATATATAAACTATAACTATATAAATATAAAGCACGTTGCAAATGGGAAATGTTCTCTACCAAAAATATAAGTTTGTGTGCTTGCATGGTGAAGAAGCTTTGTATATTTCATTGATCCATGCAGTACATACAAAACATGTAAGACCATGGGAAGTTGTACTCACCAGATGATGGTTCTGGATTCGAATCCCACTCTCTGACCTCTGGCCCAGAGAAGCCCAGGGAAAGACTCTGGTTCTGGGGAAATCCCATCAGTCAGCTGCCTCACTGGTCCAGGAGACCCACTGTCCAAGAGAGGCAGTTATTTATTTCAACCTGTACCAAGATGAAGGTTTTCTACAGCACACTGAAAGGCCTCAGACCCGCTGTTCAGAGCTTCACGTGGTACTGTGGCCACGTGTTACCATACACACTTTCCCTAACCAGAAGCGCCAGGTATGAGCCCTCAGGCTAGCTAAACAGCGGAGTCACAGTATCGTGGCTCAACAGACAGAATATGTGGAGTGGAATAAGGACTATCACTGACTACAAAGGGATACCACCCGGATGACCAGGGTCACCAGGATGACCAGAATGACCCAGATGACCAGGATGACTAGGATGACCAGAATGGCCAGGATGACCAGGATGACCAAGATGACCAGGATGACCCAGATGACCAAGATGACCAGGATGACCAGGATGACCAAGATGACCAGGATGACCCAGATGACCAAGATGACCAGGATGACCAGGATGACCGCCCGCTCACCAGGACTGACGGCATCCCAGGCCGGGTCCTGAGAGCATGTTGATACGAGCTGCCTGACTGGCGGCATCGCTGCTGGCTTCTTTGCACTTTATTACTATTTGAATACTGTTTTATTTTGTTTTTCTATCATTTATGTGGAAGAATTTATTGTATCTTGTTATTCTCTCCTCTCCGGTATCCCGTGACTCTCATAGTTTCTTATTAGTGCTGAATAAAGAACTGTTTAGATGCCTTGTGTAACTTGTGTGATCATGTGTGCAGGTTTATTGCTGCATGTATGTCCCTGTATGAATATGTGGTGTGTTTAGTCTCCTGTCCTTCTAGCTCCCTTAGACTAAACTATCAGCTTTAGCCCCTTTGTTATTCCTTTCCTCATCCTCTCTGCTCAGACGCTTCTCTGACAGAGATCTGCCAAACCTTGTGTGTACATCTCCTGAGCTCAGCCTTTTTGTTAATAAAAATACTCAAGTAACTCACCCCTCGAGGACTCTTTCTTGTATTCAACAATTTATTTGTCTTATTTTATTTACTATGTAAAGTTGAGTTGGCTCTGAGACCAAGAATTTCATTACTGGTAATGATGTTTGTATTGTTACCAAGTATATGACAATAAACTTAAACGTGATCTATACCAGAAGATGCCTGAGCTAGGCCCGGAGCATCCTACCAGACTCCGCCCACCCTAGTACTAGAGCATCCGGTCCCGTTTCTGTCAGTTTCTACCTCCAGGCCGTAAGACGACATGATAACGAACACACCACATCCACCCACAGTATATATACAGATGCTACCTGTCACCAGTTTCATTTAAATACTATTGTACATTGTTATTTTTCTTCTTACGCTGCTGAGAGGAGAGTTGAAGTCATAAAGCGTTTCATTGCCAGCAATCAATACTGTGCGTACTGTTACTGTGAATTTGATCAATAAACTTCATCACAGCATGATGTCAGTAATACGGTAAAAACTCACAGTAAAACAGCTTTGGACACTATTTTGAACTGATGAGTCATTTTCTTGCTTGAGCTCTACTGAAACGTATTATTTTATCATTTTATCATTTTAAAAACCTTGCTTGATAGTTATGGGCCATTATTAGGCTTGGGATTCAGGAAGGTTGTTTTCAAAAAGTAATCCCTTACAGATTACTGATTACCATCTCCTGCTTTTTTTTCAGTATAAGAATCAGAATCACTTGTCCAGGAATTTGTCTTCTTCAGCAGTTTGTAGTAGTTTCTTCAGCAGTTGTGTCTTACCTTTGTGTTTTTTTTGTTTCTTCTTGATCGTTTCTTCTTTCTTCTTCTTGTTCGTCTGTTTTGAGGTGAGATAATCCCCTCAGGGTTTTGTTGGTCAGGTTAGTTATTGTTTACTCCTCTGTCAAGCTGCACAGTGGAAAGGTCAAATGCTGAATCATGTTATCAACCCATATCTGATTCTCCCTCGCATCTTCAATCAGTTACAGACCTGCAATGTCAGAAATGCTGAACCTTAAACAGTACGACGTTAAACTGTAATGATACGTGGGTTTTTCTTCGAGCCCTGCAGCCTGCATCTTGAAGCCTAATGCTGAGGCAGGTTGGATGTGCAGTATGATCTATAGTACTCCATCAGCAGTGACTAGCAATATCATTACATATAAGACATCAGGCACATACCGATAATCTGAAACACGAAGCAGGAGTAGTAACATGCCAAATTCATATGTTTTAGAAATTTTGTTCTACACTTTAAACCATAAACATGTTTTCACAGCTGCAGACGTGTTCTGTGTCCGCAAATATTTATATTCCAGTTTGACGTTTTTATCCAGTTTAAAGTTTTAAAAAGTTCCACCAACCTTACAGCTCACTGCTTCTTGGCGTTGGACGTTGCTGCTGTCCAAAAGAATATCTCTCTGGGTGCAACTACAGCAGAATACCCACTGAAATCCCTTCATTAACGTTCCTCAGAAGTATGCTCCCCTGCTGGCTCGACAAGAAAAAGCCATGCCCTTCTTCTGAAGAACTGAGACAGCTGCGCCTTCAGATCCAAAACGTGTTACTTACTGTAAACAGAAAGGCTAAATGCTGAAAAAAAACCTTCTGATCTGAGACAGGCCCTCTGCAGAAATGCTGCTCTGATTTTCAGGTAGTAAACTGGTGAATAGATAAGCTTTACCTAGGACTTTGTTCAGCAACACCGAGCCTCTGTGTATTCTAGCACCATGCACTTCCAGGCAGGGTGACATGACCTGTTTCACAGTAATGAAACAAGAAAGCTAAAAAGTTCTACCAAACCTGTTTTTGCTATTGGCATATGACATGTTGTAGTTTTGTAGTAGTAGTAGTACTTTTTCTTGCTTGAGGCCAACTGGTCTCCAAATGGTCTCAAGCATAAATTTGCACAGTGGCAGCAACACACTTGCCTTTACACCACAAACCACCTACTGTTGTTTAACTCATCTGTTTTATTCATCTGTTTCAGCAACAGTTTTCCTGGAGTTCTGGAAAAGACGCCGAGCGGTCCTGGCGTACGACTGGGACCTACTTGACTGGGAGGAGGAGGAGGTAGAGAAGTAGTCGGCGCTGGCCTGTCATGTCATACAGTGGCTGGAGGGTGGCACCATGTGGTTTCTGAACTGTCGGTTTAGCCTAATGTTGTTGAGACTGATGATGAAATTGGAAATAATTGGGTGAGATGTTGTGGATTATTTGTGTCAGGGTAGTGTAGGTGTAGTGTAGTGTGGATGTAGATACAGACCTAATTCAACCACTCGATAACCCCAATGACATACATGGTATTGCCACCAATCGTTCTTAATGCCTGTTTGCATTGTTCTTACCATTGTTTGCAGTTTGAGGTTTTATTTATACAAACATTTCTCGGAGACAGAAATAATCTCATAGTTTGAATTAACCCTCAGTGGACTGAAGCCCAGTGAAAAAGGCAAGAGGTAAGAGAGGAGCTAGCTAATATTATGAAGCCTAGCGCTCTGCTACTAACTGAGAAAATACAATCTTGCCATGGGGTCCTATGTTCCCAGGGTCCTATGTTCCCAGGGTCCTATGTGCCCAGGGTCCTATGTCCCCAGGGTCCTATGTTCCCAGGGTCCTATGTTCCCAGGGTCCTATGTTCCCAGGGTCCTATGTTCCCAGGGTCCTATGTGCCCAGGGTCCTATGTGCCCAGGGTTCTATGTGCCCAGGGTCCTATGTCCCCAGGGTCCTATGTGCCCATGGTCCTTCCTATGTTCCCAGGGTCCTATGTTCCCAGGGTCCTATGTTCCCAGGGTCCTATGTTCCCAGGGTCCTATGTTCCCAGGGTCCTATGTGCCCATGGTCCTTCCTATGTTCCCAGGGTCCTATGTTCCCAGGGTCCTATGTTCCCAGGGTCCTATGTTCCCAGGGTTCTATGTGCCCAGGGTCCTATGTGCCCAGGGTTTTATGTTCCCAGGGTCCTATGTGCCCAGGGTCCTATGTGCCCAGGGTCCTTCCTATGTTCCCAGGGTCCTTTAATGTGAGGTTTGGATGGGAGTCTACATGCTGGGGATGGATGTGCACCACTCTTCGTAGTTTCCATTGGGATTGTTATACGCAGAACCTGCACCAAGAAAACACCTTGACTAGACTTCCAACATCATGAATGCCATAGTCATGAATGAAAAAAGAAGTCATTGCCATATTTCCACTTGCGCTCCCCAAAACTGTTTCTTAGGCTCCACCCACTGATGTTTAATTCAATCAATGAGATTACTTCTGCCTCCAGAGCAGCTCTGTCTCTGACAAATGTTTGGAGAACTAAAACTCTCAATCTGCACTCAGATTATTTAGTCATCCAACAAAATAACGTACTAATGTACAGTTATTGTACATGACCATCCCATTTGTACTTTTGAGCAATGTCCTATATGATGTCCTTTGTGGTTTTGCCTTGAACATCAAGAATGCTAGCATTTCTCCCATGTTGTCCCCTAATGCTTAGGTTTTAGACAAACCTACTAATAGGATCATGTTATGGAGAATTTCAGTGAGTTTTCCAAAGTCTCTGCGTGTCATGTCCTTTGTCTCTCAGGAGGAAATCCGTCCCCAGTTTGAGGCCAAATACTCCAAGAAGGAGAGAACGAATCCCATATCTGGAAAGCCTGAGCCTTACCAGGCATTCACAGACAAGTACAGCCGCCTCATCGTCTCGGCGTCTGGGATCTTCTTCATGGAAAGTTGCCTCAAACCTTTTCCTTGATACCTGAAGTATATCTGAAATAATCAACCAGCCAGTGTTTGGAGCTGGTTTACAGTGGCAGTGTCACAAGTCTGGAGGACATTATGTTGAATTTGTAGGGGAACAATCAATAATACATATGACTGCAACTCATCAGTCAAAATCACACAGCTATCTTCAAAAAAGATCTCAAGATGACTCAGAACATGCCAGTTTCTAATGCACTCCTAAACTTTTAAACTATCTTTATCCCTTTTATCGCTGCTTACAGTATTTATTTTTTCTTACTCCCTATCTTATTTTTAACTCTTAATCTTTCTTTTTATTCTTGAATTTAATTAATTGGTTAATTGATTAATTGATTGATTAGTATTACTTCTATCTGTTACCTTCACAGATACTGGTGGTGATAGCCGCGGTGTTTGGTATCGTCATTTACCGCGTGGTCACCGTCAGCACCTTCGCCGCCTTCGGCTGGGCTCTCATCAGGAACAACTCTCAGGTGGCGACCACGGGCACGGCCGTCTGCATCAACTTCTGCATCATCATGCTCCTCAACGTGGTGAGTGTCTGCTGCCCGTCAACAGGAAGGGCCGGCTGCCGTCATCCCACCAATGCAAACCAAGAAACAACTATACCTTCAGAAAACATTCATTCATGCTTCTTTCCTTTAAAATACACTCTTCATAGAGCTTACATCAGTTTGATGATGTGTACGATGAATTTATGTCATCCTACAAACTTTCAAGGTTTCTCTGCCTGCCAATCAAAAAGAGTTTAGATGGGTTTATCCTCAACTTGGCTGGGAGTCGTCAGGAAATATCTCCATGATGAAACCGGTTCAACACCAGCTCTAAAATAATACTTTCCTTGATGCCTTTTTTCCTTGATGTCTTGATGTCTGGCCTCCCCGTCGCCTCGAGCAGAGGCCAGAGCACAGGTCCATCTACAGAACCAGCTTTCAATCAAAGAGACACTTCTCTCCTTCGAGTATTAAAAACCTGGCTCAACCAGACTCAGCCCAACTCAACCCAACTCAACCCGACTCTTTCTTCTTTAAATCCCATCCTACCTGTGTAATTTTCTTGATTATTTTGATTCTAAATAATTGAAGGGTTTCATTCCAAAATGGTTACCCATTGATCACTGAATATATTTTAAAAACACATAGATAACATAGATATCAGTGTCAATAATATTCAGCAGACGTACAGTATATGCTCTTCAGCTGCTTGTTCCCTCAGTAACTTGGCTTGACCTGCGTTGACTTCCTCCCTCAGCAGTAACTTCCAACCTTGTTTGTTTTCTAGCTCTATGAAAAAGTCGCTCTTCTCCTCACCAATTTAGGTAAGTCGGCTGCAGCAGCAGATCCACTATCCATGATGTCCTCCAGGACTTTTCCTAGACAAACCAGCAAAAACTACACAAGGAAAAATGGTTATAATTAGAATTTAATTGTATTTATTATTTTATTTTAGGTCTTAGACCCCCTCCACTGACCTTTCTAGTGTTAACGAGTATAAACTGATCGCATTAGATTCAGTGTTTAACTTGAAATATAGATTTCATACAGAGACAATTTGTTTTTATAATTTATCTGAACTGAAAAACACTTTCACTTTCACTGTATCTGTGTTACTCACCGTCCTCCTCCCCCCTCCCTGCCGCCACAGAGCAGCCGAGAACAGAGTCGGAGTGGGAGAACAGCTTCACCCTCAAGATGTTCCTTTTTCAGTTCGTCAACATCAACAGCTCCACTTTCTACATCGCCTTCTTCTTAGGAAGGTGAGAGAGAGTCTTGCAGGTACCATCGCAGCGCCGTCGTTTGCAGAAGTCACGCATTCACACATCTACACTGCAGACAATTTGTTCCTGATTGCAGTAAAACTGAAGTATCTAGAGTCTTTAAACCAACAGGCCATTCCTTGTGACCTGCAACAGCTGAAAAACCTGCAAATGTTGTGTTTCCCCCAAGCAACTCCTTTTGGGAACGGAGCCAAAGTGCAGCAGTAGTTCAGTGCATGCAGACGATGCCTTTCAGCGTTATATGGCCCCGTAGTAAATTTCAGACTTGCTTGTAACAGTCACTAGAGATGCATGCCCCCCCCGTCACAAACATCTCTAGATAAGGTCGATAAACGCTTTCGAAAACATGTCACGGGTAATTGCAAAGCCTACTGATGTTGAGTGATATCAAAGCTGCCGCTGTTTTGCACTGGAAGAAAAAAATTCAATGATGGATTTTTGCCCCCGGTTGACAGGTTTACAGGACGGCCCGGTGCATATCTACGCCTCATCAATCGTTGGAAACTGGAAGAAGTGAGTAATTACTTTGGTTTCCCACAGGGGGGGAATAACAGCAAGGCATTATGGATCCCAGTTCTTCTAAATTGGACATTAAGCTATTACTGTATACCCGACCACGAGGCATTTAACCCCCATCAGCAGTAACCATTTCTGCCAACAGTACTTATGGGAACATAGAGGGAAATAATACACATTGAAGACCTGAGTTGGCCCTTTTAGGTGCTGAGCTAATGGGCCCACTTGTTCTCACTGCTGAGTACTGAGGTGCAGAAATGGAAAACTCTTTGTAATGTGACATGTGACAACACAAGCCGAACGTTGAGCAGTGACGAGTCTCCAGTGTTTGCTTTCAATTTGCACAGCGGCGGGTTCACGTTTGTCCCGTTACGGTGCTAGAGAGGTTCAGTGCGTACACACCCGAGGCTGGATTGTGATTGGACCGTCTCTCCCTGTCTGTCCAGTGCCACCCCAGTGGCTGTCTCATCGACCTCTGCATGCAGATGGGGATCATCATGGTGCTAAAACAGACCTGGAACAACTTCATGGAGCTCGGCTACCCGTGAGCATGGCCTCCTCTAGATAACAGTGAAGGGAGTAATGTCCCGTTTACACTTTTTAAGGTTAATCTGGGTGGATTCTGGCCACTGTCTAGACCAGGGGTTCCCAACCCCGGGCCGCGGACCGGTACCAGGCCGTGAAGCATCTGCTGTTGGTCCGTGGCTTGACTACTTAAAATAAATAAATAAATAATAATAATAAGATTTAAACACGTTTAAATCGGGGAACACGAGAAACACGTTGCGTGTGTCACTCTCAACAATCTCGCCTCGATACGACTTTCTTGTGTCAGGCAAACAAGCCCAGGGATCTCACTGACAGCTGATGTTGGTAAGTCATTTTTATGAATAGTCTGTAATGACAGGACTAACTACATTTAATATACATTTTGAAAATGATAGGCTGATTGTGTACAGATGTGTATATTGATGTGGTGTTGGGTGTGTAACGTTAAAGGGGAAACGGTGATTTCTGATGACAGTAAAAACGATCTATGTCCGATCGACATATGTCTCATCAAATAATATTGTTTTTCTAAAATTAGCCTTCTGTTGCCACCTGCTGGCGCATATAGCTATATATGCTAGTCAATCTAAATGTTGATATTATCAATCATACATTAAAAATTCTCAATAATTGACTCCTCCGGTCCGCCAAAAATGTGTAATTATATGCGCCGGTCCGTAGTACAAAAAAGGTTGGGAACCGCTGGTCTAGACTGTCTCAGCAACCCCTACTGCCTTGTCTTAGGCTGATATGAAAACAAAAAGATTGATCAAATTGAGTTTTTCACACAGCCAGAGAAGTTCATATGCTTTTAGAAAGTGTTTCCATTTCCAGCGTTGAACTTCTGTTTCCCATCGTCTGTTGTTTGCTAGTCTGATCCAGAACTGGTGGACCCGGCGGAGGCTGAGGAGGGAGCACGGACAGAAAGCCAAGGCCAGCTTCCCACAGTGGGAACGGGATTATAACCTGCAGCCCATGAACGCCTACGGACTGTTCGATGAATACTTGGAGATGAGTATGTTGAGCTCTCCGCCAGAGAAAAACATTTCACACACACACACACACACACACACACACATATATATATATATAGGAAACCCTCCATCTACTGTGTCCTGCCTTATTATCAGGTAACACTATTAAAGAGAAGTTCATGAATGCCCCCCACTGTGCTAATATTCAAGAAACAAGAAACGTCTTCAAGAAACACTACCCTGACCCTTCCTCTTAGCCTTGCCTATTTTTCGTCCATTATTTGTCTGAGCTCTTGTTTATTGGCTCTTGTTTATTTGATTCTCTTATTTGTCTCATTTGTTTAAGAAAAAGTAGGTAGCTAACTTATTGCACTTTTACCTTAGCACTAGTTCTGCTCTTAGTTGCTTGTTTAGGAAGGAAATGCACTTATGATTTCTGGTGACTAGTAGTTTTCTTGCCTACCTATGTTGAATGCACTTATTGTAAGTCGCTTTGAATAAAAGCGTCTGCTAAATGACTGTAATGTAATGTCATATCAAACACTGATATTTAATATAGAAATGTTTTTGTCAGTGGGACATATGGGACATGGGTAGGATGTGGCAGTAACTCCCACAAATGGTTCATTTGCGCTGCTACAGTCATCAGGAACTAACAGCTTTGTGCCGTGGGTACGTTTCAGTTTTGCAGTTTGGCTTCACCACCATCTTCGTGGCGGCGTTCCCCCTCGCCCCGCTCCTCGCCCTGCTCAACAACGTTATCGAGATCCGATTGGACGCCTACAAGTTTGTCACACAGTGGCGGCGACCTCTGCCCTCCCAAGCCAAAGACATCGGTAACCACAGGACAGGAATACTTTCATGATGTATAGCAAAGATTGTTGTGCTGATGGATGAATGAATGAAACGTCAGATTGGAGTTTCAGCCAGTTAATATTTGTTTATCCCCAGCAGCTGTGGCAGCAACGTTTCGACCTCGTCGCTCTTCACCCGCCGTGGTTGTTGCCACAGCTGCTGGGGATAAACACCGAGGGAGGATCCTTCTGGTGCTCAGGTATTTTCCCTCTGCTTATTGATCGTTGAGGCAGCTCTGTGCAGGAAACTGTAACAGGTCTGAATGACACTTTCAACAGCAAGACACATCAGTAAGGATACGATGCTGCTGATGGTATTAGCAGTAGCATCAGTATTACGAGATCCGTGTGTTGGTGTTCACGGCAGGGATCTGGTACGGCATCCTGGAGGGCATCGGCATCCTGTCGGTCATCACCAACGCCTTCGTCATCGCCGTTACCTCAGACTTCATCCCTCGCCTGGTTTACGCCTACAAGTACGGGCCCTGTGCTGGCCAGGGCCGGGCGGGGGAGAGGTGAGCCGCCACGCCTTGGTAGTCACACTAGTGAGGCAGGTTATTGATCCACAGTAGTCACTAGTGAGGTTATTGATTATTGATTACTGAGATTGTTCCCAATTTATGTTATACTATTCTTGTTTTCATTCCTTTTTAGTAACAGTAGTAGTAGTAGTATTAGTAGTAATAGTAGTAGTAATAGTAGTATAGTAGTAGTAAAAGTAGTAATGTAGTAATAGTAGTAGTAATAGTAGTATAGTAGTAAAAGTAGTAATAGTAGTAATAGTAGTAGTAATAGAAGTTTAATAGTAGTAATAGTAGTAGTAAAACTAGTAATAGTAGTAATAGTAGTAGTAATAGAAGTATAGTAGTAGTAATAGTAGTAATAGTAATAGTAATAGTAATAGTAGTAATAGTAGTAGTAAAACTAGTATTAGTACTAGTAGTAGTAGTAGGAAGGAACTGAAGCTTATTGGACTGTTCTGCCTCAGCTAGATGATTGATGTCTTCCTGTCTCTTCCCCAGGTGCATGATGGGTTATGTGAACGCCAGCCTGTCAATATTTCGCGTGTCTGACTTTGAGAGGAAGTCGGAGCCCAGGACCAACGGGTCTGAGCTGTTTGGAGAGGCCGTGAAGTACTGCAGGTAACTTCAATCTTGACGTGGCTAAACTCTTACCGCTGTGTGACTGAGTGACGACCTTTGACCCCGGTACATGCCCCCCCCCCAGGTATCGTGACTACAGGGAGCCTCCAGACTCTGCCGAGCCCTATTCATACACACTGCAGTTCTGGCACGTCTTAGCAGCCCGGCTCGCCTTCATCATCGTTTTTGAGGTCAGTTGTTCATCATTTCTAAGACAAATAATATGGGACAGCAGAATGCCGTTGTAATCGGATTACTTTTATTTTGTCGATGGTTTTTAGCTTTCTGTCATCCATGCCTCCTCTTTCACATCTCCCTTGTCTTTTTGCTCCATCCTCTATCCTTAGCACTTATTATCACAGGACTTGAACTCATTATTGGTTGCTTGTAATTTTGCTGGTCTGGGACTTGAAGCTTATTCTACTCTGATTGTATATATATATATAGTATGTATGTACTCCAGCCATTTTCAACTCGGACCCTATTTTTTGATCTTTTTCCATCACACCGATCAATTCTGACCAAAATCTCATCAGTTGTTTCAAACAGAGCCACTTCGTCTCCTATCAGCCAGTGACACTCCATGTCTATTTCAACGAGATGAGATCGATCAGTGTGATGGAAAAAAGAAGAGAAAATGTCTTGTATTTGATTTTATCTGTTTTACTTTCTAAAACACTTTTTTACCATTTTGTTTAGAATTATTATTATTAAGTTGCTCTGGATGTGACTAATGATTGATATCACAAAATTCAAGTCTGACATTTAAGGCTGACAAAATGCTGAAACTTTAACAGAATGTCTCTCTGTGTTTTAGAGATACTGAGTGATGAACTTCATGTCTTCATATATCCATGTTGGCTCTCCAGCTGAGAATAAACAATACATAGAAAACAATGAGCACAAAGATGAAAGTTGTGGAGGTGCGACTCTGACAACACTGTTTTCGCAGCACATGGTCTTTGCCATCAAGACCCTGATCGCCTACCTGATCCCCGACCTGCCCAAGGACCTGCGGGACCGGATGCGCAGGGAGAAATACCTGATCCAGGAGATGATGTACGAAGCCGAGCTGGAGAGACTGCAGAAGGAGAAGAACGAGAGGAAGAAGAAGGACAGGGCCCATCACAAGGAATGGCCCTGAGCGCCAAACTGGTACAGTTGAGGTTCAGAATCATTCAGGACTTTTCACCATTATTGTTCATGACTTGTGTGGGTTTTTATTTAATAGTTTATACAAAAGGAAGTGAGACTATATATGTGGAGCAGCTATTTACTCATCCATAAAGAAGTCCACAGATCGTACTGGCTCGAGTAGAAATAATATTTATTTATTGATGAAACACTGATTCAAAAAGAGTTTACAAAGGGAAACAAGGAGTTGTAAAATGTAGAAAAGGAGATTCAAATTGGGGGAAAATATTTAAAAAATAAAAACATAAACAACACAAGATTAACCATCTGAGGATGGTTTTAATTGTCTTGGCGAGGGGCTCAGCTCTACACAGGTAAAATCTTTAAGGTCCCATATTATAGGAATTCATTTTCCTCTATTTGATTTTGTTTGAGTGGTTAAATTTAAAGTTATTGCCTTTTCAAAAACTTTTGTTCCAGGTAATTTCAGGCCAATTATAGGCCAATCAGGGCGCAGTATTGTGAGGACTTGGTCTTCACATTCATTCAGTTTAACTAATTCATCTCAATTACATTTATTGATAAAACATCATGAAGATCATTGTTCTTACCCTGAGCCGTCGTGGGTTTGAAAACAAAATTGTGAAAAATTAATAATATGGGACCTTTAAAGGGATAGTAGGTAATCTATGACCTGTAGAGATGCCTTTGAGGTTGGGGGTAAATGTCCCGATGTTAAAGGTTGTCAAGGCTTCTAGCTGCTACCAATGTCACATGTTAAAACCAACATGTCAACAAGCAGAAAGCTGCTGCTGAAATCAACATGATGTTAAAACTAATTTCTCTGGTTTACAGGGGAACTGCTGTTTGCCCTGCAGTGCTCAGCAGCTCAGCGGGGGAGGGAGGGGAGAGCTGCGTTTCCTGCATGATACTGGACCCTCATACCTTCCTCCTGCCGTGTCACACCAGCGCCTCCTACTGGACAGTTGTCGAACTGCACCCGGCAGGTTTCACAGTGACTACTGAAGGGTACAGTGGCCTACTGAGGGGTCTGGATATAACATGGACATCCCCTGGCAGAGGGTTTTGCTATTTCTTCTTTTTTTGCAAGATTTTTTTCCTTCTGCGTTGGACTCTCAACAGCGTATGTCTTCAGATCCTGAATGTAGATTTCAAGCAAGAGAAAATGATGACTTTTACAGATTTATTGTTACAAATGAGAGGAGCCTCTCTCCCATGCTTACTGAATGACAAACCCTGTTTACATTTCTCCTTGTTCAAGGAACATTTACAAGAGATCAAATTAATATTTGCTTTGTTGTAAATAAAAATATGTTTAACTGAATGTCAGATAGGCCATCTGCTCTGCTATAGTGTAGTGCAATAAGAATAAAAGTTATTTAGAAGTCCATCTGAGCTGGGGCAACGGCCTCAGTTTGCTCAACGTGTAAATGCCTTCCATTTGAATTTAGATTGATAAATACAGTAATAAACATTATTTATTGTAAAGAAAATTCCCCTTTAATGATTTCCATGCCACATCAAAGAAAATTGTAGAAAATCAATGTAAACCAAGACATCAAAATTGTCCTAAATCCCAATGTTAATATTTTGTTTCATGTTTCATTCAATTCAAAGTTTTTACTCAAGGTTGATCAATGCTCTAGCATGTTCTGACTGTGATGATCACTCACTGATGAACACATTAAAGGTGAACTGTATTGCCAGAACTAGAGGTGGTACCTCTACTACAGACTGACCCGTTAGCATTAGATCTGTGGTCCAATTTTTTTTTTAATGTCAAATGTTATGTTTTTTGGCCGCAATTTTGGCGCCCCCCACCCCCCGTTGATAGCCAACCATGTAATTCTCCATTCAGCCACCAGGGAGCACCAGTATGTTTAGTTACAGTTTAGCAGCAGCCAACATCAAACTGATAACAGGTGGGACTTCTACATTGATACATTGATCGCCTTATCACATAAACATACTTAATAATATGTTTTGGTTTTGTATCTTTGAAAGAATAACATGAATTGGAAACGTTTTTGATTGAATGAATGTTTCTGTCCCTTCCGTTCCTGTGGATACATATCATTTGTCAGGCCCATACCTCTGTACATTTGAATGGGTGATGTAATTTTTCCAGGTTTCCCTTGTAGGAATCCATCGACAGCGGAGAGGAAAATGTGTACTATATGTTCTGCATCTCCAACCCTCCAACACACAACGTCTTCCTTTCAACATGAAATGAGGCTTCATCACACACAGCTGGCGTCAAGGCTAACTGGCTTGTTATCCCTCTGAGCACAGATAACCAGGGGTTTGAAATGGTTTGAAGTCACAGCTTCATTTAAGATGACGCCATCGTTGGCTGGCTCCAGGTCATATCTATATTTACCAGCTGTCTAGCTGGAAAACAGGAAAAATCAAAGATGCATTCAAATCCCAAACACCTTCATATTTCGATAAAATCACTGAATTTGTGTGTTAAATTTCTGAAAGTGAAATGCATCACCTAGGACAAGGTGTCAATTTGTTGTCTTTTTTCTAAACAACATGGTCCACATTGTCTACAATCCCACCAGATGCAGTTTAATACCCAAACACAGCTGTTTATCTGCAGTCCATCGCTATCTAGTCCGGTTTTTACACACAAATCAGAATAGATTAGGGATCCGAGCCACAGATTACTCTGGCATGGTCGCCTTTTGCACAAACTCTCCATTTTGAGGCACGGCGCGTTTTGTTTCCTGTTACAGCGACTCGTCTCCCCTAAGAGGATTATCCTTGACCGCGCTCTGCCGTTGCGTAAGGGTGTCAGAGGATAAAATCCGATGTTTCCTCATGTCCCACATTTTGGTGGGAAACGTATTCGATCCGAGACGTGGCAGAACGTCCTCTCACCTTTTGGTATCTGTATTTATTTTATTATTTATTTATTTAGCTAGTCGGGGAGTAGAGAGGGAGGCAGAAGAGAGAAAAAGCTCTGGTGGGACTCAAAGCAGTGGCAGAATAAAGATTTATTTCAACTCTTACTCCTTTATCTTCCTCTACTGAAACACCCCCCTGGGGGACAGGAGCAGAAACAGCAAATCAATTTAAAAAGTTTATATGTCACTTAGTTCAATTCTGCCTGGTGGATCGGACGTGGACGTTACTCCAATCTACAGCGTCTCAGTTGGAGGGTTAGGGTTAGGGTTAGGGTTAGGGTTAGGGTTAGGGTTGGGGATGCTCTTCTCTGCTGCAGCCCCCCTTTGAGATTCAGGCTAATAAGACAGATACATTTTTACCACCTTTAAATGTCGTGCTCTCCTGGAAGCTTTTACAGAATACGCAAGAGAAAAAGCGAGGCGAGCGCGTGCCTCCTCCTCCCGGCACCGTAACCCGCCACGCCGCCGTGGACGATCGCACGCGTGGCCGAGCCCGCCGCCTTTAAATGTCAAGGCTCCAGCTGGCTGCGGATTTCAGCCCTGCTCGTAAACTGCCCAGCAGATTGTTTGCACACACAGAGATTAGGCAGCGAGGCCCCGGTGCCACATCCTGCCACGTCCCTGCAAAACGCTGGAGAGGAAAAAAAAAAAACAACTGCTCCTGCTGTTTCTCGGCTGCGGTTGCCAGGGCGACACAGCTGACAAGTCCATTTCTCTCTCTCTGTCTCTCTCCGTCTCTTTTTCAATTTCTAAATCTCTTTCTGTCATTTCTTTCTTTCTCACTGACTTTCTCTCTTTTACACTCAGAAATGATACATGTACACATGCACACACCAAATACATACATGCATTTACAACAATAATTGTGAGGGTCGTCAGTGACTACATTCATTCCCTAACTCTAACTGACACCACTACATGCTGAACCTTAACCCTAACCTAATCCTGACCCATGCCTTAACCCTAAAGTAACTTTAACCTTAACCTTTGACCTTATCCTTAATTTAACTTAACCTCATCCTTACCCTAACCCTAAACTAGCCCCAAGTGAGGACCGACCAAAATGTCCTCACTTTGCACAAGTTTCCTCACCATTCTACCTTGTGAGGACATTTGGTCCTCATAAGTACAGAAAAACAAGCCCCCCCCCCCCCCCCCCCACACACACACACACACACACACACACACACACACAAAGCATGTGACAGCGGCCAGATAATGAGGTCTACTAACGTGCTGAAGGTATGGGGGAGATGCTGTCCTGCCTGAACCGCGACCCTACGCGTCCGCTGGAAATGTTTGATCAGACAATTTTAAGGGCGAAGCTGTCATCGCCGGCCCCAGACGGAGAGGAAATTACTTCCCAGATGAGACTCTCCACTCACCTTCCTCTGCCGTGGAATCTGGGTCAAAGGCATTTCTGCTATCTGCTCCCCCGGTATTAAGGCATTAGGACTCCTCTGTCTCATCACGGTGAAGAAAGACTGACTGTACAGTGCACTTTTCACCCGGCTGTCTTACTGTACCGGTAATTTCCCTGTTGCTGATGAGGGGAATATATTGCCGCCTCTGCGGTCGACTTAACCTGCAATACTCAGAGAAAATGAATTTCACTGGCAGTAAGAGCAAGGCTGGAAGAGGACAGAAATATCATATTTAAGTGCTGTTGCTTTGATGAAATCTCACATTTTCATATAAATAAACTTTTTGCTCCCCCTCTATCTGATCACTATAACCCATCCAACTTCCATCAGGTTCATGAAGGTTGATGAGCTTTTCCATTTGCTGGAAAAAAATCCTCAAAGTGCACAGGAAGTGATTCATTATTTCTGTTTTTGTTTTTTATTTTCAAATAAATATTAGAAGAACTGGGTAGTTAGCATGAGCAGCGATAGCCACCATGGCTGAACAGACAAAGAAAAGAGCGCCACCTACAGGAACTCAAACTCCATCAACAGGAAATCCAAGGAGGAAGACATCACAGTACTGGACACACTGTTTGATTGACAGGTGAAAATGGATTACCCACTTTCAGTAGAATTAAAATTAGCAGAGCTAAAACCTACTTATGTAAAAGTAAAACTTACCTTTATTTAAAATGCAATGTGAGTAAACTCCATTGATGTTTTGCTATTAGCTAGCAAGGCTAGCGAGCTAGCTAATAGCACAAGCTAATGTTTTCTCCACATACGTACAGTTTTGATGCAATGCTAATGGTGTGGCTGCAAAAACTGTACTCAGTAATGGATGTGATTTAAAATGTATGATACTTAATAGCTTAAATAGTGTTTAAATACTTAATGAAATAATCTGACAATGTGCATAAAAGCTCATTTCATTTTGAGATATAACACATTAGGGTCATGGTCATGTGTAACCTCTTATATTCTTTTAATAACTGTGGTATGTTGGAGGTATTCTGGTGAATACACCTTTGGTATTTTTCTTCAATGCTGAAACATTGCCAAACAGATACTCTTAATGTCTTCCCTTGGTCTTCGTAGTATTGTGGTCATTTTTCCTGAGCACTTAGACTTGTCAAAGTCACACAATGTAGTCCTATGAACACGCTTTATTGGATTTATGGCTTTAAAGTAAAAAACAAAAAAAAGGGGGGAGTAGCTACATGAATTTGACATAGAGATGCAAGAATCACTGATATGAGAGCCTGGGGTGAAATGAAACTAAATTGATTCTGACGCCTGGCAAGCATTCTGTGACTAAATGTCTGGCAAGTTCCTTCATACCTCATTAGACTGCTATCATTTGTCCATGACTGCAAATTATCTTGCTTTATTCAGAAGAGATGTCAGGCCTAATGCCTGCTGCTCTCGGTTTCTCTCTTGGTGTGTGAAACAACTCCAGACCCGCAGTTTAATGTTGCCCTGATTATCAGAAAACATACACACACACTTCGTAGAACAAGGCTAAAGAGCTTTTTAAAATCATTCAATATACTGTCACTTTTTAAAATTGATTCATGCTCCTTGCCTCTGCCCTTCAACAGGACATTTTGGAGGAAGGAGATGAAAGAATAACTCCCCAACCACTTATAAATGTTGACATTTTTAGTCAGTCCCAGTGGAAGTGAAACCTTGAACAGTGTTAGCGCCTTTCTCTACTGACTGAGCTGCACAGAACCCACACAGTCATTCATTCCATCATGCCATTGAAAGATTTGACTGATAACTTCTCTGGTAAAGTGCTCTCTTCACCGTCTGAATCAGAATGATCATGGCAAGAGAAAAACTCGCATGAACTATTAAATTCAACAATATATATTTAGTATAGTTACATAATATGAAGTGTGGTGGTGACGTGGTCATCGTTCCAAGTCTCAACTCCTTTCCGGTTCTCCAAAGGTGGAATGACCTTCCTACTCCAGTCAGGATGCAGATTGGAGTTTAAATTCTACAAACATTTCTTGGCAGCAGAAATAATCTCATTGGTTGTGTTAGACATCAATGGGCGGACCAAATAATCACAGTTTTAGTTAGCAAGTTAGAAAGCTGTCAACGACTTCTCTTTTTCATTCATTCATGACCATGGCATTGTTGGAAGGTCAGCAGGCTGGCTAACTAGCTAACCTAGATAGCTACAGGCTAGTACGGCTAGTTTGAACTAGCTAACCTAGATGACTTAGTATGGCTAGGTTGCATTTTTTCAATTTGTAGCAGAGCGCCAGGCTTCATAATATTAGCTTAGACAAAAAGAACTGTGGTTCTTTGGCCCCACCCACTGAGGTTTAACTCAACCAATCAGATTATTTCTGTCTCCAGAGCAACTCCAGAACAACCAGAATGCTAACAGGCATTAAGAAAAATGTATAGAAGTTGGTAGAAATGCTAACCTGTCTATTGTACGCTGAAATATGAAAAAAAAAAGTAAATGTTAACTGTTACAGACAAGGCTGCTCTGCAGTCAAGGGGCCAAAAAAAACAAAGTTATATATATATATATAGACATCAAGACATCACAACAAAAATTCATGATGAAAACACTGCAAAACTCATAGTCTGGTGGAAGATGAAAGCTCTCTCGTACTCCTGAGATTTGTTCCCCATCTTGTTCGCTGCCCTTCACAGATATAGCAGGATTAGCTGGGTGTAGCCAATCGAGTGGCAAACAGGAGACGCTTTATTACAGATGTGAGAAATGAAGTATTGGGCATTTATGTCTTAGTCCTGCAGTTCAGATACCAGCGATGATATTTTGCGATGATTTTTTATTAAATCCTTCAAGTGTGGTAATATGATGTGGTGTTGTGAGCTCTGTTGCAATACTACAGAAAATAACAGACATAAAAAACTAAAGAACTAGGTCTGCCACACACTTCATCACTTAGAGACTGACTTGTTTCAATTATTTAGCTTGTTCATTTTTTGCGTTGCACATAAAAACATTTCTTCGCTCCAAATGGTTTTACTTGTCATGAAAATTTAATAGATAAATAAACAAACCCACATTGTTTTGTTGCACTTTGCCAGCGCCTCTAAAACACCTCTAACACTATGATTATTGCTTAATGTTTTTGGTCCTGCATACATCGTTAAATGTGTAGAGTGTGGCACTAACACTGCCAGGGTTCAATTCCCACAGGGTCATATGCTCAAAATGTTTGCACTCATGGTACTGTGTGGTACTTTTGGATAAAGGTACCCAACAAATAGCATTTACTTCATTCATGATAGTCCTAAATATTATGTGCTGTAATTATTTTTAAAATTTTTATTCCAAAATGAGATTACCACCATTGGAAAATAATTTGATCCTAGCTGACATGAAAATATAGTTCATTATGGACTATGACTGAAGTTATTGGCTGTGATAAGTAACTTTTGCTTACAAAATAGTAAGATTTCAGATGGCACAGTCATCAGTATTTCTGAGATGAATGTGCATCGGTTTGGATTGAAAACCCTTCAAATCATATATTTTGGTGGATCACACAAAGAAGAGACTTTACAGAAATGACATAAAACAAGATAATGAAATACTGGGCACACATCGTCAAGTGGTCCCACTGTCTTGATACTAATACACACATATCAATACTATTACTGCTGCTAGTATGGTTACTATTAGCACTATTACTACCACTACTACTACCACTACTTCTACTACCACTATTTCTGCTACTACAGCTGCTACTACCCTGTGAATAGTACCTTGTCACTGCGAGTGGTGAGGGATACTGAAATGAGACCCACTGGGATCCATCACTGCCTGAAACCTAAAAGTAAAACACAGACGCTGCTAAGAGTCTGGAAGCGTGAAGAAATGTCTCTAATGGTTTTTTCACTAGCCATTGAAAAGGCTTGTTAAAAATGTGATTTGTTGACTTAGTAAGAGATTATTCTTCATCCGCATATCTTCATCTCACCTTTCATTTTTAACCAAAAGGCCCTTTGTCCTTTTTAGGGCAAAGCCACACTCATGGCCAAAAGGGAATATCTGAAATAGACTAGGAAACTCTGACCAGATCTCTACCTAGAAGTCTAATATGATAGTGTTGTTGATAGAAGCATAAGAAGACACGATGATCATCTGGAATAGAAATCTTTTTATTTCATGCCTCCAGATATCATCGTCATTATGGTCGTGAAAAGCTGTGTTGCCTTCACTGCTCTACTCTATTTTCTGCGCTCTACTAAAACAGAAATACAAAAAGTCAGACGGTGGTGTCGAAGGGCAACGTGGACATCTACAGGCGAGCGCAAGGATACGGAAACATTCACATGCCCTCTGGCACCTTGACAACCTTTCCCCGTACCTTTAAAAATGAAGAAGGATGGAGCCATGTGGGTCACGGTGGGCTCGCGGCGAGCTGGCAAGCTTCTTTCTGACTTCCTTGATGCTGATCTGGACTGACTGGGGCTTCTTCGCCGGGCCAAAACTCCTTTCTTGTCTGAACCGATAACAATCAATTCTTCCAGGAAGCTCCTGTTTGTGTTTCTCTGTGGTTTGAGGGAGACGCCAAAGCCTCCACCCTGCCGGGGTGTCCTTGAGCAAGACGGCGAATCCCTACCAGCACCAGGAGCACTGCACTGTATCTGACCTCTGACCTCTGAGGTCAAGGGGAGTGAAGAGAATTTCAGCATGGGGTTCATTCAAATAGCACATTATTTCTTATGGTGCTCAACTTCTGTCAGTTATAAATTTTGTTTGTTTCTTTGAGATGTTTTATCACCTCACTTGCATAATCTGGATTTATTTTCTCTTCCTTTTCATTTCATCTTTCAAAATAAAAGAACTAATCTACTAAAGGTTTATATCTTTTGGAACATGTTATGCAGTAGAGGCAGTTTAATCTACAAGACATCATTTGTACATACACAGGATTATGTTCTAAATGTGATAAACTGAGCTACTGCACAACAAGGGTAACCATCAACAATAACCATCAATTTAACTTGTAAAATCAGGTGAGAATATTCTTCATATCTGAAACACTGCCCCCATTTAGGTCATATGAAATCTATCAATACAAAGAGTAGACTGAAAAACAGACACTGCTTACGGTTGAGACAACTGGAATTCTGCCTACAAATTGGTGGCATTTCTGCGAATACCCAAACTCTACAGTACATAACAAGAATAGTACACTACCATACTGATCGTGTACTGAAACAAGACACTGAAAAACACAGATTGTAATACAATAGTGTACAAAAGTTATTTTTACTGCTATGCCACGTGAGCAGGGTCTGCAAGGGTCTGTCCCACTGTCCTACTTCCATTTTTCAGAATACCCTCTGTGGTGGCGTGAGCCGAGTTCACCCCTGGTGTTTTGGGGCCAGATGTATTCGAGTCCTCCGCCTGAGGCTCTAGGAAAGCTACCCTCTTTCCGTTCGACCTCCTCTCTACTGAATCCGCCTCTCTGGGATCTGAACAGAGGAGAATGGCCCGTCCGCCGCAACCTCTGGCGGCCCCGCCTCTGCCGCCGTGGCATCGACACGGCGTGAGGTAGAGGTAGAGCAGCACCAATATGATGCTGACCACGCAGGACGCCAGGGTGGTGAACGCCGTGTTGAAATGCTCTGCGCCGCTGCCGTGTGCCACGCCATCGGGCGAGGCAGCGCTCGAGTTTCCAACCAGCACGCTGACCTTTGGGGAATCGCCGGGGTAAAAGCGCCCCCCGCGGGCCGCCACGCACAAGTAGATACCAGAATCGTCCTGGAGCGCCCCTCTGATTTCGAGCGTGCCGTTGGGGAGGACCGTGAGGCGGCCGCTCGGATCATTGATGGACGGATGCAGCACCACCGTGGGGGTCACCCAGAACACCACCAGCTCCCCCTGGATGGGAGGAACCAAACCTGGGCATGGCACCCTTAGCCATTCGCCTGGCTCTGCTCGCCTCAAGGACTCACCTGCCTCAAGGAAGGTATCTGACGCACCCTGCTGGCTCCCTGGGCAGTTTGGCCTCTGCCCTACCCCATCTCCACTCAGCCTACATGGGTAGTCACCACTGAAATCCACCAAGGAGAGGTACTGCTTCCACACCCAGTACTCTAGCATGGCCAGTAAAGCACAGTCACAAACCAAAGGGTTCCCCTGCAAATAAATCCCCCCTTGCTGCGGGGCACTCAGAGAGAGCAGGCTCTGGACAGGCACCTGGGAGACCCTGTTGTACGATAGATCCAGGAAGGTCAGGTTACGAGGACCTCCGTGTCCCCCATAAAGCTCCAGGGGGAAATCTGTGAGTCTGTTCCCAGAAAGGTAGAGCCTCTGCAGGGTGTGAAGATCACTGAATGTCACTGGGCTGATACGGACAATCTGGTTGCCAAACAGCAGCAGCACCTCCAGTTCCCCCAGTCCCCGGAAGATAGATGCGTTCAGGACTACCAGCCGGTTGGATGAAAGGTCCAGGTGGAGGAGGTGCGGTGTGAGGGTGAAGGCGTCCGGCTCGATTTGGCCAATGGCGTTCCAACTGAGAACCAGTATGGCAAGCCGGTCAAACGGCCGGGGAATCCAGTCCGCTGGCAGGGCAGTGAGACCGTTGTGGCTCAGGTCCAACCGCGTGGCGTAGCCTGGGAGGTCGAAGGGTAACGTGGACAGATTGCAGCCACTGCAGGAAATAATATCACTGGCACAAAGGCAGCTGGGCGGGCAAGCGGCCACGGAGGGAAGGTGGCCGAGACACAAGGACAGGAGCAACGCTGCGGCGGCCGCAGGGTTGCAACGGCTGCCACCATCATCGGCCTCACACCGAAGATGCGACACAACGGGACGCATCCTGTTGTTCCCCCCCGGGGTGGGATCTCAGGTTACTGTCTCGCAGGGTGTACACATGTCAGGACAATGATCCTGTAATACTCAATTACTCAGGAACTGAAGGGGGACAGAAAGAAAAACAGGGAAACTGGAATGACTCGCCTTCAGTTTACACACCTTTTTGTTATATTCTGCACATATTAATGGTATTTTCATGATGGTTCCACTATTTCATACTGTATACATATTGATATTTTCTATTTATTTCATTATTTTTATGCTCTTATGCTTATACTTACATTCACAGCACATATTTCAAATGTAGTAGTTATATTTAAGTAAGCAGTCATGACTGCTAGTAACATCTGTCTGTAATAACTGCAACTGCAGCAACAGTTGTAACTTAAACCATACGTATACGTACATATGTTGGTAATCCATACTCCTCCCTAATACATTCTGCTATCTATCTATCTATCCAGCTGGCTGTTTATCTAAATATAATAATAAATAATAATAAAAAACTTTAATTTAGGCAGGATAGTATTAGTAACTAACAATAATGACTCTATATATCCCACTTTTCTGAAAATAATTTATAAAGTGCTTCACAGCCAAGCAGAAAAAAAAGTGAAATAATAAAATAAATCAGCAGTGAATAATAAAACGGTGAAAAGAATCTCGAAGCAGTTTACAGGAGTGATAAAATCAATATTATCTAAAACTATAGACGAGTATGAAATAGGAAACACATACCGAGGAGGGTATGGGATTACGTTTTCAGAGGACCAGTAATATGACTGCTCTGCCTTCTAGAAATAAGAAAGTCTATTCTGTTATTTCTGTCATTTCCTCTCCTGTTCTCACGCGCAGTTTCCCATCTTTCATTACAACCTGATGAAAACAAACGACAGCTCACCTTCACCGCCGTAGTTTCCACTGTTCACATCAGCACCTCGTATGCATTTGCGTTCATTTTCAAAACGGGCATCACTTTCCACGCAGTCAAACCGGGTCCCGTTTCTCAATCCCTAAATCAACTTCCCCCTTTTCCTTCCGCACGCGAGGCGCGTCCTCGCTCCCTTCACATCCAATGCGAGCGTGTTGGGAAACAGGAAAGCAGCGGATGAACTGTTCACCTTGAGGTCGGGTTGCAAATCGTTGTGGGAGGGGTAAATTAACGGTAGTAAATACGGAACAGCCGACCAGCCAATAGACCGATAATATGAGACTGGATGCTGCCAGGAGGAGGGGGAGGAGGAGGAGGAGGAGGAGGAGGAGGGGGAGGAGGAGGAGGAGGAGGGGGAGGGAGGGTGAGCAGCATCAGGACCACATCCCTCATTGATGAAACTATTTAACATCTTAAAGAAACAAAAAGTCAACTCAACTTTTTTTCATATGGCGCCTTATAGGAGAAATCCACCCTCACTGTTAGATTTCACCAATTTATGAAGCTCAACGCGTCCCAGGAGTTATTTTGTGATGAAGTCATTTACTTTTTTGGCGTTCCCACTTTTGGACGGCGGTGCAAAACGGTGAGTCTAGAGAGAAAGAAGCCTCTTGCTCTTTGATTCTGAGGGGCTGACACCAAAACCTGATGTTTACCGTTGATTAGTCAAATTCCTTGTATGTGTGAATGTACTTGATTCGTCATTCGGCCAGTTATCCACAGGAAGAAGAAAAATACACCAGACAACTAAATGGACCCGGAAATAAAACCTACAAACAGTGTACTAACAGTGTTTCAGGATGGACTTGTCCTTCTAACACAAAACACATTGTCACAAAGTGCTGCACAAGCTTGGAAGTAAAAGCTAACAACAGGAGACAATATAATGAATCAAAAGACCAACAAATGTCAAAAAGCAGATGAAACATGAGTCACACTGAGAGGCTCGACAGTAAAAGTGGGTCTTTACACGACTTCTAAAAATGGTAAAGGATTCTTCTATAGTGAACTCATAGTACTCTATGAGTTCATATTACTCTATATATCCTGTAGTTCCATATATATGTAGTTTATACTTTTGCTGTGATATTTGTACAGCATCCTTCTAAAATGTATTATAGGATTACTATAGTTCTTTTTGTTGGGTTGTTTGGTATATTTTAGTTCAGACCTGCATAACTGTATTGAGTTGATGATGACAGGAAGGTGAAAACTATCAAAATTGCCTTTATATGTTTATTTTTATTATAGAAAATAAAATAAAGTGGGATTAATGGAGTCTCTTTGATGCTCAGCCTCATTGCCGTGGTGTTTCTCACTGCAGTAGCAACGCTTCAGAGTTTGCTCTTGCAGGCTGTTCGGTCTGCAGAGACGCCGTTAGACTTATAGGCCATTAGATTATTATGGTGCTAAGGCAGATCTGCTCCATTTGAGATAACGTCTTTGTAATTACCATTCTGCAACCTTGAAGTCTTCGCATTGTCACGTCTCTTCATTTTGTCGAAGAGCCAGCCTGCTGTATGTTGTCTGTTAGTGAAGCTACAACGCCAGTGGCAAACAGTCTGCCTCCCTCCAAAACACACAGGAGGCTTTGGAAACAAGCCAACCAGCATGGAGCAACTTGCAAAACCTCCATCTGCAGGTTCGCCCTTCTTTCTAAACAGTTTAAGATTTGCTTAATTTCAGATGGCACTGAGCTGAGCAAAACGTTTCCCATAATCCCACTTTTTTCTAAATTAATATATTAATGTTTTACTGCCTCATTTTGGTCTTCATGTTGGTGTTCCCCTTTACACGTTCTTATTACAAAAAGCATACTATAAATATCTAGTAAATATAATATAATATCCTGTCGGTAAAAATCATTTTGTCAACCCAAGACTTAAGCTGCTACGATCCTTTCCCATGGTTTGCTTCAAAAGGTATCATAACTTGTTTTAATTCTGTGTCATGAATTTCCCAGAATCCTTTTCGGCAACCCCCAGAGAATTGGTGTGAACCTGTTGCTTTAGGTCAAAGGTGGATGTATGGCCAGAAGCATAAATATAGCTAGCCAACTAGTTTCTGAACATCGTGTCTAAGACCATGGCCACGCCCTTACTCAAAACACAACATCTTGTCATCTTGTAGCTGCATTGCATTCTGGTCTATCTCGGCTACTGCAGCGCATTCTGGTCTATCTTGCTACTGCATTACATTCTGGTCTATCTTGCTACTGCATTACATTCTGGTCTATCTCAGCTACTGCATTGCATTCTGGTCTATCTCCTGTCGGTCTCTCTCTCTCCTCTGATGGATTTCTCCTGTATGATTGTTGATCGTCGGTCTAGAAAGAAGCCCTTGCTCTTTGATTCTGATTGGCTGACACCAAAACCTGACGGTTACCGTTGATGGTTTAGATCAACGAGACATTTTCTGTTATCAAACTGGAAATATCTCAACGTGACGTTGTCTACGATTGGAAGAATTGTAGGTGATCAACTGTATACTGTGTGTGTGTGTTCTGTCAGTGTTTCAACTAGCAGATGGTTGCCTTTAGACCAAGTATTCTTCCACCTCCACTTTGTCAAGGTTGTCAGCCAGTTTACATAAAGTGTTGCTTTTCTCTCTCAGCACAAACCAAGAAACCAACTCTCTACCCGACAAAACAAATCAATTTAATTCTCATTCCCGAGGACGAGTCAATTCCATTAGCTGCCGGGGAAGTGAGAATGAGGCCTGATCCCCCGTAATCCCGACTTCAATCTAATCACAATGCACTCGTAATTATGAGCTTCCCATCCGGGATGCCGTGACAGACAAATCGCTGTATGTTTCCATGGTGCCGGCCATCAAAGGGGAAGGTCTCGGGGGGGTTTTGCCCAAGTGTCCATCCTCGCTCCAGAAGGCGAGCAGGGCCCTCGTCTTGTTGATATGCAAGACATGGACGGCGGGGGAGACGCCGGGATGCATTTCCTCAGAATAAACTACATACATGTGGGGTCCAAACGTCTGAGTCCACCGCCAACTGTTTGCTTTCATCATTTAGTTTTTTATAATACATTATTTAGAACTGATACAAATCAAAATGCTCGTATGAAACTGAAATATATCTGAACATCTTGTTCACACTATTCAGAAGGTTTTTCTCAAATTGTTGTCACACCAGATATTTCATTCACATATTAACACCTGTATGCTCCTGATATAGTGTGAATTGTTTTGGTCTTAGTAGTACTAGTACCAGATACTGACTAAATGAATATGGTCCTCTATGTGTTATTGTTGCTACTGCTAGTGCTTTAACTTTGAAAAAGATCTTCCACGGTAAAATATTTTAAATTATTAATTAAAAAATGTTTTGTTATTATGTAATCTTGTTTGAGAAATGAGTTTTTGATAAAGTTCTTGGTAGTGGACTAGTGCTTCAAAAGTTCAAAAATTTAATTTGTATCAAAATACATTTGTATTGAGTATTTTTGTGTTTCAAATTACTTACGCTGTATTCAAATTAATTTCTAGAATAGATCAGATTTCTATCAAATTAAATAGGTGCTATTAAATGATATAACTATATAATAGGTGTTATTATTATTCTGCACACTTTATTTTGTAAAGTCACTGACAAGTCACCGCTTGCATCGGCATGTTGAATAAATGTGTTGAAACCAACGAGGCCGTCTGCCGACCTTCGAGGTGAAAAACTGTACAAACATCATGTAACATTTCCAAGCTACACGAGGCTGAAATCAACTATAATGATATTAAATTAATATCTTCCTCAGTAAAGGTTCATATCACTTAAGAAAAATCACACATTCCACATCTGATGAGGAAATCACCAGCGCCATCATCTCGTTCTTCCTCACTGATAGGAAAAATGTGATTGGTGCCCATACATTTTATAAAATGAAAAAAAAACAATGCCCATGTTAAATAAATGTATTGTTAATCAGTGCTGATTTAATAATAACAACAGTTAATAAATGTTATTTGCACCAAGCTGTGCAGTTCGTGCTAAACAACATGGTTGCTAAGTGATACATAAGTATGATTGGTGATTTAGTCGAAGCTGAAAGCATGCTGGAATTTATCTATTTCTAAAAATACAAATTACACATATTTTTATTAAATACATTACTGGTCATCAATTTATTTAGATATATTTGATCAGCAAGTATTTGTAAAAAGACACATTTTGATGTATTTTTGCTCATACCCCGCCCCAACCCAAAGCCCATGATGGGAACCTGATCTCTTCTTGGTATTGACATACTGAGTGAAGGCGGACTGGAGGACAATACTCGTTGTAGCTTCACGTGTTCACGCCGCAGTCTGGATGTCAGCCGTCCAGGAAGCACCTGAAGGCATCGTCAACCTGGATCACTTCTGCACCTTTAATCGAGTATAATCCCATGTGGCAATTTTATTTCCCACAATAAATAACCGTAGAACAATATATAAGTATTTTATTGTATTATGAGATCCAGTGCTTCTATTAATGCCCCGCCCCCACTGTTCACTGCGACCAATCACAGCCGTCAAGTGCTCATTTACATCCGCTGTTCCACGTGACTTGAGCTGCACATGGAGCCGGCAGGACAAGAGCAGCCGAGCACTTGAACCTCAAGGACTGAGAATCCCCAGCTGAATAACAAGCCGGCATCACGACAACATCGGGTAAGAATGGATAACCATGCTGGTAATACAGAGAGGAAAAGACGGGGGCATCGGCCACTGAAAGACTGTGGGGGAAAGACTACATCACCCAGCAGACAACAGCCAGTCGACCACCTTGCCCTAACAGACACCGGCAATGTAATAAAACTGCACTGTGACAAAACACAGCATGCTTTCTTGGAAGTTGTGTCTGTGTTTCCCAGCAGTGTTTGTGCTTGGTCTTAGTTTTCCAACCAGCGGGTCCTCTGCTTGCCACCGCACATGAAAACCCTTCAGGCATCGTATCTGTGGCAGCTCTGAAAAGCCGAGAGAGAGTGGTTTTAATGGATGGAGCTGCCATATTTGATCGATTGAGCTCAGTTAGGCCATAATAAATAATAACCGTCGTAACGTGACAGAGGTTTGCAGTCGATACAGTCGATACAGTACTTCACACGAAAAGGGTAAAGGAGGAAATCCGCCTTGTGTGTGTAAATTGCAAAAAATCCTCCCAACTGAGGACATTTTTTCTCCTAACTAACAAAAAGCCACTCCACACCGATGCAAGATGACGTTTTGTTATGTTTCACTCAACTTTCCACCTGACTGGATGTGGCAGATATTGAAGTGAGGACGATACTGGATAGGTATACTCTGAATGTCTTGATAACCCTAGCCACACTAGTCTAAATACTGGAAACTTATGAGGGTCTATACCTGATAGTTATACAGTGATCTGTGTGTGTTCTGGTCTTGTGGTACACTTGATGACTTCACTCAAACCACCTTCGGAAGTAGTTTGAGACGCATTGTGGCCCCAAGTGGTTTGTAAATGGATCTCTCCAAGCCTCGTGCATCATCTCTATACTCCTGCTAAAGCGCTACGACTCCAGCGATGATGATAAAATAGCAATTTCAGGAACGGTTCTCTTCTCCACAGCAGCTAAACCAGGGGTGGGCGATCATGTGTCACTCCGACCAAAGACCTGCAGACGCTGCAGATCACCTGGTGTTGCCCTCTCCTGAAAACGAGAGACAGGAAGGAAGTAAAAACAACATTCAGGAGGAGGAATTTTACCAGAGACGCAATTTTAAAGAGAAATGGAAATGCAACGTGGATAAATCAAACTAATGAGAACAAGTAAAAATAGATGCAGTTAGTTCTGAGAACGAGGGCAGTTCAGGGGGGGGGGGGGGGCAGGACGTACCAAACCATGGCTGGGATTACATTTTCAGTTTAGGCATTCAGTTGATGCTCTTATTCAGAGCAATTTAGATTGTGTACACCACAGGAATAATCTTTAATCTCTAATCTGATAGTTTATTAATCTCTGCAGAGAAATTCTCTTTTCTCTTGTCCACTCCTGAAAGGTCAGAGGTCAGCTCTGCCACCCCTGGAGCTGGTAGGGATTCAGCGATTCAGTCCATTTCTTTGTCAATAGCACTTAGCACTTTTAGGATAATGCTAACAGCATGCTAAAGTGTTAGCATGCCACCAGCCAGAGCTACCAGACACAGAGAGGGTTTAGGTACCATCAGGTGAGGAGACCAAGGGGCCAAACTCCTAAAATATCCGGTGTGGTCCTTTAGCCCGGACTGATTCCAGATCAGCTAGCCGCTAGTCTCCAGCACAGACTAAAAACCCGCTAAGTAAAACAGACTAAAAACCCGCTAAGTAAACTATTTCTTGCAAGACTAATTTCATGTGTTTCTTTTTATTTCCGTACTCGTGACTTGCGAGCTCAGCTGTGATGTCAAGAGAACAACCTTCCAGATGTGACGCTGGGCCGCCAAGACCCTCGTGGCCCGGCTATAAATAACTGAGATTCTTAATAGTTGGGGGGTTTGGGGTTTTGGGGGGGTCGGGGGGGTTGGGTTGCAGGGGGGGGGGGGGGGGGGGTTGGGTCGCGCGCGCGGGGGGGGGCGGCATGTAGCATACTGTCGCTGTATTCAGTGGTGATGTGGTGTTTCCGGATTACTGCCCCAGTCCAGCCCTGAAACATTGATGTTAAGACAAGTGTGTGTGTGTGTGTGTGTGTGTGTGTGTGTGTGTGTGTGTGTGCGTGCGTGTGTGTGTGTGTGTGTGTGTGTGTGCGTGCGTGTGTGTGCGTGTGTTTGTGAGCACTTTGCAGGACCCTTAGTAGACAATAAAACCCTGTTTTATAGTGTCATAAAGCGTGTCATGGGCCCGTTTTCACTGTGGCTTAAAAAATAAAAAACGTACTAAAGAAACGTCTACTAGGTCGTAGCATGAGGCGGTGCAGTAGTCAGGTGTTAGTTAGTTCTACTTCAATAAACTGTGTGTTCCAAACCCAAATCCTACAGTCATTTACCACAAACGCTGTATTGAAAAGGCAACCACTAACCTGTTGGTGTCCATATGACCTCTGACCCCTTTCAGGTTAAAAGCGTGAGAAACCTGAAACCCACTAGAAATTCAACCCAGCATCGCTTATGAGCTTTAGTGACAGCAGAGTGGCAGAGTGGCGTGAACCCGAGCAGCCGAAGAGGTAGCGCGTGTTGAAGAGACATGCCGGTGTATTTTTGTGTGACTGAAATGCCGGGTGACGGATCAACCTCCACCAGGTCATGAAGCTTCTCCACCTGCTGCTCTCAACACCCGGTGTCAGGTAGGTCTTTACCGGGAGAAACCCTCTGGAGACAGGAAGTGATGCGTTTTACGTTTCAACAGAAGAAGAACTGGGTAGTTAGCATGAGCAGCGATAGCCACCGTGGCTGAACAGACAAAGAAAAGAGCGCCACCTACAGGAACTCAAACTCCATCAACAGGAAATCCAAGGAGGAAGACGTCACAGTACTGGACACACTGTTTGATTGACAGGTGATCTCTGGGAAGAGCAGTGAGGAACACCACAGTGAAGAACACCACAGTGAGGAACACTACAGTGAGGAACACCACAGTGAGGAACACCACAGTGAAGGACACCACAGTGAGGAACACTACAGTGAGGAACACCACAGTGAAGAACACCACAGTGAGGAACACTACAGTGAGGAACACCACAGTGAGGAACACCACAGTGAAGGACACCACAGTGAAGAACACCACAGTGAAGAACACCACAGTGAGGCTGAGAGACAAAGATGGAGACAGAGAATCTCAAAGATTGGTGAAGGGAATTCCGTCACAGTCCGACACAAATGAAAACAATCTGTATTTTATTTCCCATTCAAATAGAAAATAAGTGGAAATAATAAATCTTACCTCATTAGTTTGGATCAGGGAGAGATTAGTCCAAGACTGGGTGACCTTCAGTCTAAACCTCTGAAGACACAATAGTCCAATAATAATAATCCAACTGAACACCTCTGCTGCTACTGGCAGTATTGTGGAGAACCAGCGCTCCCTGGTGGACACACGGCATATGTCAACTCACTGCATAGACGGTTTGTACATAGCACTTCTTCTTCTTCCTCTTCTTCTTCTTCAGAGCTTTGAGCTTTGATCTATATATATATTGTCTTGGCAGTGTCATTCGAGTTTAATTTGATGTAATTTGAGTTTAAATTATATTCATTCATCAACATGGCAGCACAGGGAAGAGTTTCCTTTCCTTTGTTTAATGTCATTCCATCCTTCTGCCCGTGGAGTGTTTTATTTAACTGGCATTTAAAGAGTAAAGACATTAGAGAATGTTTCTACTGGAACGTTTCGTTCTCCTGACTGAGGGGAGTGACGTTTGGCGCTGGAGCTTCATAACGAGGACAATTTATTGTTTCACAAGGTTCCTATTTGAGGCTCAGCTGGATGGAAGACGTGAACACAACAACAGCATCAGCAGCAAAACCCCCAGACCCTCGCTGAGCTTTTATTTCAAGTTACGAAATCACATGAGAAGATCTGAGAGAGTAACTCCATTTGTGTGTAATTAAATAGAAATCACATAACATGTGTCATCGAGGCTTCCAGGAGCTTGGTGGTGTTGATATGACATCCAGCCGTTTGTAACAAGGCTTGTTATATGAAGCTCGTTGTGTTTGTGGTTTGATTCTCTCTTTCCTCTCTAGTCGGGGAAAAGTGAAAAAAGTCTCTTGTTTTCAAATGGCTAAATATCACTTACCTGAATGGTTCAGTACAGCTAGGATCCAGGTTAGTTACCCACTATCTTTTAAAAACTACCATCCTTTATTTCAAATTAAGACACTTTTTATCAAACAGTTTCTATTCAAATAATAAAAGCAATAGACAAAATCCTTTCCCTGATTTTTCTGGATGTGTACATGTTGGTGTGTGTGTTTGTCTAGCTGTGTGTGTGTGTGTGTGTGTGTGTGTGTGTGTGTGTGAGAGCCTGTTTTTCTACATGTGTGGCCCCTGCGTCCTCTCGGATCGTTTTCTGCTGCCGCTAAGTTGACGCACGTGCACCAGCAATGACAACCGTGGGAGGTGAAAGAGGGGCTGTGCACGTGGCACGCCATGCTATCATCACCGAGCGTGCTTTGAAAAGAATGAAGCGATATGGAGAGAATCCCCTCCTCCTCCCCCGCCTCCCCCGCCTCCCCCTCACAGCCACAGGGGAAAGGTGACGCTCGGCGGGGGTTAGCAAGTTCACATTCCAGGTAGTGAGGCCGACCCATGAAACTTGAATGTCCTTGAATGGGACTGGGAAACATGTCAGTGAACGTTGCATCACCAACTCCGGGTTTAAAGAGTTTTCTTACTTTTTGTTCCCTGGCAGGAAAAAAACAAAACGTGATGAATTGTTGTAACGCTGCATCGCGCTCTTGTTTGGGTTTTTTTGCGCCGATTTCCTGCCGGCGGTTCGAGGTTGCGCTCATCTCCAGTTGTGTGCTCGCTCCATAAGGTCGAGGGGTCAAATCCCAAAATATAATGTTGACAGGAAGATGGCGGGGAAGCGAGGTCGCAGGTGGGCGCCGCTCAGACAAAGCGCTGACCTCAGACTTGGCAGATCCTCGCTGGTGGCTAAGAAGCGTGTCATCTGCAGCTCAGGAAACAATAACATGTGGCTGAGGGACTTCTCGGTACCCCCTCGACCCGGGGGGGGAACACAAAAGAGAAAAACAAACCACCCCCCTTGATAAGGCTGCTTAGAAAGTTCCAGAGGCCCTCTCCATTTATTCAGCTGCCTGGTGGAAAAGTACCGGGATGCGGCCCGCCCACCCGCATGGCAGCGCCCCTTCCTCCCGAGCCGCTCGGAAAATTAGCGCAACTCAATTTGTGAAAACAACTGGCGCATGACGGTCCGTCACACAAATCCCTGTTTGTGCGAAAAGCTCTCACGAGGGACAGTCTCTCGCCGTGAGCGGTGACACAGCAGAAAAACACCAGCGAGGAAGAGCTTCTCAAAAAGAGGAGCTACCAGGCGATTGGTTGAAAGAGACGATGAAGATACTCACACGCTGCCTGAAGTCTGTTTCACAGCACGGTTTCTGTCATGTTCGTTCATTTCATCGTTTTATTTTTCCGGGAAAGGAAAAGTACAACGAGCACAAAAACACAAAGGGAAGAAACAGAAATAAAGAGTTCCATCACAACACGATGTTGAAAAAAGAACTTTACCGACGGACCTGACGATGTAAGTCGTGCACTACGATATTAAAAGGTTTTTCATCACTTTCTGGATCAAAACTATTCAGTTCCTCTATAATTCAGACTGTTTCTCCTAACTGAAAGGGGTTTGATGGACAGGAAGTGACGGCTGCCTGCTTGGTCTTGAACGCTCCCTCCTAACTCTCACAGTCCTTCATTTGTGCGTCGATGTCTCATTTTCACCACAGATCAGCGTTTTGGTGGCCTGGTGAGTACGGACACTGGAAACAACCAGGCTGCTGAAGAGTCCTTGAATGAGACACTGAATCCCTACGGAGTGCTGACCTCTGACCTCCCTGTAGAAGGAGGTCAGTTTGTGTTACTAGTTGTAACACAAACCGCTCAAAACAAGGGTCACCAGAGGACCTTCAGGCGAGAGCAGCTGAATGTTTTTCATTCCTTCGGTTCCTTTTTGAAACGCTAAAAGGCTCAAATATGTTGAATGTGTTGTTTGAACATCGACAGACACGACAGACACCCAGACAGACGGTGTGAGTCCAGGTCTGAAGCAGAGCAGATGGAGACTCACAGAGGAAACTCCCGGGCGGATGAGGCTCGGATCAGCGCCCGACCAACGACGCGCTGTCGGTTCGCTTCCTGTTGCTGCCATGTTTTGTCGGACACGCGACCGGTCGGTTGCCTGTTTGGGTTTGGTTGTGACCGGACCCCCGACAGCAGGAGAGAGAGGAGGGGCGGGGCTCCTTTCATGAGCATGTGAATACAACCTGCCCCCAGACCCATTAGTGAACAGGGGCCAGGAAAATAGACGTCCGAAAAACAGATTGCATAACAGCTTATGTAACGGGCCTCAGCAATTAATGGGCCGAGCGGAGGAGCGGAAGAAATCGGGAAATTATGTTGAGGGCTTACAGTATTGTGTTGTCGCCTTGGCATGAGGGGCACTGTGGGGGCCACGGGGGCCACGGGGGCCACGGGGACGCCACGACATGCCATGGCTGCTCGGTCGGCACAGGAGCCACACGGTTCACGGTAACTGTCCCCTTGTGTTCAACACCCCCAGGCCCTTACATCCTCTCAGCTGGTGGTGTTGTACTCAAGGGCCCGATAGTGAGTTGGACCCTCGTTCTGTCAGGATTGTAATGTAGCGCTCCTGAACACTCGACTGTCCTCGGCTTGATGAAATCCTTGAAGAACTTGTGGCCTTAAAGCTGCAGCAACTGACTCATCACGTTCAGTGTTTTACTAGGATAAATACTAAATACTAAATGCTAAACACTAAATACTAAATACTTTCCTGTGCTTGTCTAAACTTTCTGGTGCTCGTGGTTTTGCCCGTCCAGGACCCGGTGGAAATACTATTTAACCAGGTCTGATCTGTTTCTTGGCTCGGTGGAAAGAGGAAGACGACCTCTTGACCTCTGTTACACATGGAATGGGATAGATAGATAGATAGATAGATGGATAGATGGATAGACAGACAGACAGACAGACAGACAGACGGATGGATGGTTCATGTATACAGAGTTAAAGATGGTGATGGGTGAATGAATGAGAAAGGGAATGAGGGTGCAGGGTGTGAGGTGAGAAGTGGTGAGGTTGAGGGGGAGGGGATGACTTCCTGTAGAGGGGATGACTTCCTGTAGCTTCAGGTATCTCTCTCTCTTTCTCTCTCTCTTTCTAGCCTGTTGTATATTTATTTATTTCTATTATTTGCAGCCAATCCCCCTGGACCTCCACGATGCTCCAGACGTGGTTTCTGGGTTGACTTCCTGTCTGGTCTTGGGTCTGGTCTGATGTTTGTCCATGTGGTACGTGTTGTGGTGACTAGTCTTCATAGTAAACTGTCTATAAAACCAATTTTCTTTGCAGGACATTAAAGTTTTGAACTGAATTTCATTTGGAGGTGAATGTGTGAGCGGAGAGAGAGGCTGTTCTTCACTCTCTGGGTCAGAAAAACATCCATCTGGGTAAACATCCATCCGTGGAGGTGGAGGGTCTCTGTCAGGGTCTGGGTTTCCCCCCTCCGTCCAGATGAGAACTTCTTTTATTCCAACTAGAACAGACAGATGTTCATTTTAACAAAAACACCGAGACCCTCCAGCGCTGTTTGTCCAGGGGGGGTTCGGGGGATCCAGCTCCCTGGGTCTGAGGGTCTGGGTCTGGTCTTCATCCATCACAATTCATTTGGACAATCAGAAACATCAGAAATAAGCTGGTGTCGTTTCTGTCGGCAGAGTACCTACCTATCCAACCATTTTAATCTAGTTAAAAACAACCACACCCACAACACTAGAGGCAGTCTAACAAATTGTATTCCTGAGATTTAAAACATGTTTTGGGAAAAATATGTTTTTAAATACAGCCACATGTGAATGGAACAAGCTGCTATCTCCCTTAAGCTAACCCTGGTGAGAGGAGATTTAAATCAGATCTCAAGAAATGGCTGTATAATTTGTAGATGTATAAATGTTTGCTGCTTGTTTTATTTATTTCTTTATTTTTTCTAATGTCATTCTTGCTTGACACTTTCTTATTCAATCTGCCGTCTTGTACTGTGATAGAGGACCACAATGGAAATCAGCCCTCTGGCTTTTTTGTGTATTTTAATCCTCGACAATTTTATAAAATCTTATATGGAGTCTGTTATTATGATCAACCTGTCATGTATGTTTACATTTTTGTCAAACAAATCTATCTATCTATCTATCTATAGGATGGGAGGATCAGGTTATTGAACACCCAGTCGGACCAAACTACTGTCCCGGGTCGTCACCATTCAGGGCCGAACCAGCACCAGTGTGATATCACCGTAGATGATTGAGTCTTTTACCATCCTGGTAATTTGCGGCTGTATTTCTTCTTCCCCACCGATGGACAGAAGCTCTCTGATTCCTGAATCGTTCCAGTTCTCCGGTGTTATTCCTTCTACCGGTTCGTCATTGAAACTGCTGTGAACCGTCTTGCGTTGTGTAACCCTGCAGACCCATTCACACCACCTCTTCTTTTGTTAGTCAATGGTGAGCCAAGCACCTGAAGGTAGGCGTCAAGGCCTGCCATTCAGAATGACTGCTATGACCTGCAGCTTGACTGGCCTTTGTCTGCCACCTACACCTTAATTCAAACAGCTTGAGACCTGTCCAATAGAAACACCTGAGACAGCCATGCTAGCTACATGACGTGGTTTGATGGGTTTGCTCAACGGGAGTTACCCTTCAGTAACAGGTATGTGCCGGTCTGAAGGTTACGTAAACTCTGTTTGTGAATATTATACCCCCAAGTTCAACGGTGTTTGAACAGCGAGTGGGATAGGACGGCTGCTCCCAGGTCAGTATTTTCACCCCAACAGCCGTCAGTCCACTGGAGAATGTGGAGGCAGAATCAGATTCATGGAGGATCAGGACACGACGCAATGAAGTTACTATTCAACCTTTTAAGACTTCCTCCTTTAAAACCAAGTCAGACTTACAACTGTATTTTTGTACTAAATTCTTCTTCTTCTTTTTTTTATTATTTGTATTTTTTATTTTATTTGTATTAATTATTATTATTAATTTATCTTTATTGGGGTCCTATGTCAAGAAATGTTTTGTTATGTAAAATAATGCAAAAAAATAAAAATAAAAAGTAAAAAAAACCAACAACTTACAACTGGACAAGATGACAAAAGTAATACAATAATAACTTTATTTGTATGGTAGTTTTCTAAAAGCAGAATTCAAAAACTGCTTTACAAAACTCCACAAAATAAAGTTAAAAAAAGAGGTAAAAATGGAGGAAAGTAAGCTTCATTTTCAGGTGGTCTGAGGCTCCTGAGTGTGTCCTCTCACCCTGCAGGGGAAACCGACTGACCCGGGATGTTTTCAGGAATGACCACAGTGACTCCGAGGTCACTGATTGGGTTATCTTTATTAGTGGAGGTTAAAGTGTAATGACTGACGGCCAAGGTAGCTAACGTCCACACACACGAGCGCATGTAAGGCTGCTCCTTTACTGCATCCAGACCAATTCTGTAATATAATATATATAGCAAGATAAATATATCTCAGTTATTTCTGGTTATTAAGCGGCTTCCTACTCAACTCTGATTGGCCAGTACATTCAGAGGTCTGTTTTTGTTGTTTCATGTCTCATATCCAAAATGTCTAAGAGACGTTTTTCAGTCCGTCCACTGGGTTTTGAAAAGGTTTCCTGAGCCCGAGAGGTTGGAGAATTCCCTCAACCTCCAGAGGAAACATAACCCCACATACTGCTGCGTGGCACCCCCAAGTTCCCAGAGGGCTTTGTGCCTGCCACCTCTGGGCCCCCTCCCCAAGTCAAAGGCCTTTTCTATTTTGGCTAACTAGGTCACCCTGCTTCTCTGAGGACATCAGGACTGTTCCTCGGTCGTCCTGGTCCTCCTCAGCAGCTTCACGGTTGCTCCTAACTCAGTAGTGATCCAACATCCATCCTGGTAAATAAACAGACATGTAGTTGTATGAAAATGCTGCAGATTATTATTTTATTTTTTTTATTGCAATCAGGGCCGGCTCTAGACTTTTGGGGTCCCTAAACAGGATTTGGTTCGGGGGCCCCCCTCATTGTAACGTGTTGCCACTTCACATGGCACTGAACCAACTTGTGTATTGTAAGTATTAGTTTACGTACACATAATGTACAAATAAGCATGTAAAGATTAAAGTGGGACCTGTTAGCAGCAACACTATCTTTAAACAGACTACAGTAGATACAGTATTTGTCTATTACCCCCTAACTGCTGGCAAACTGATGAAGAACAGCTTGTGAAGATACTTATCCTGTTAAATGTGATTTTTTTTTTACCACAGAATCCTGCAGTGCTTGTTTCGTAGGGGACAGTAAATTACTCAGCCTACCTATATTATCCATGTCACCATCTCTGAGCTTTTTGTTTTGTCACTATTTGTTGGCAAAAATGTTGTCAGTTTTTGTTTATTTTGTTATTGTCTCGTGTTTTCTAGGGGGCCCCCGGAGACCAGGGGGCCTTATCCAACTGCTCATATTGCTTAATGGGTAGGGCCGGCTCTGATTGCAGTCTTGTGTTAAACTGCCAAGTCTTCACAGTGAGGACTCCTTCCTCTGACCTCACCTGGAGACTGAAACTCGACCAGTCGCAGGACTCGAGTATTTAATCACTGTCAGCTTGTGCAGCATGTGCCTTGTGAGCCTGATTAAGAAACTGCAGGGTCAGGAATGGTTTTCATGGGACCATACTCCCAATTTTATCTCCAATATAATTATTGAACAGTGAGGATCCAGCTAAGACTCAGTACTGCGTGCCCTTCATTACCTTTTCATGGTGAAGCCACGCCTGCAAACATACACCCACCCACCCGTTTTCCACTGTTTTAAATCTCTTTTCATTCGCTTTTATTTATCCAATTTGCTTTTACTGGTGGCCACTGAGCAGCTTCACTGGAACAGAAAGCGGTTAAATGCCTTGCTCAAGGGCTCTTTGACTGTAAGGGAGCATTACAGCATTTACCTGATGAAGCCGTTTACCCGATTCTCTCAAGCGACGCCTCCCCTGATAACCTGGTTTACACGTGATGTCTTTTTGAGCAACATCAGCTCCGTCAACTTGATCGCACTTAATGAAATGTGATTATGTTGCAACACGTTGGTGATTGGTCTATTACTTCCACTAAAATCCACTTATGTGATTCTGCGTTTGTCGCCTAAGAGCAGAATGACACTAATAATCAGAGTAAGGTGTTTCAATGAGGTTTCCATGTCCTGCTCGCTTTATTGTCAAATAAATCGGTGAGCATGTAAACGTGGCCACAGCAGAATAAGCTTCTATTCCTGCACCACCAAGCCACTAATAGTCCCCAAGGAGGTCAAAGGCCAAAGAGCCCTGAAAATGGACTTGCTACTCTTTTGCCCATGCGAGACGTAATAACTATATAGTTGATATTTCTAGACATTATCTCTGTCTTCTTACCACTGCATCTATATGGACAATAAAGTCTGTCAAAAACAAAGTTGAGTTTTTCTTAAATGATCTGAATGATTTTTACAGAGAACTATAAAAGTTACTGTACAAAGTAATAATACTGCATGCTTGGAATCATAGATGTCATTTACACTGGGGACGCTGGGGACATGTATCCACCACTTTTTGAAATGGCCGATTTTGTCCCCATCACTTTTTAAAAGCATAAATTGTTAAAAATGTTCTGAAAAATATCTTGCACCAAGAAATGTTAACTAACAAATGGAGTGGAGATTGACAGGGGTGGTATTTGAGTTCAAATGTGTCAAATGTATCAATTAATTGTGTGGAATTTTAAAAGAATGAATAAAAAAATCTATATTTTATATTAGTTTATATTCAAATTAATATGGATAAATAAATAGAAATAATCTAATCCCTGCTCCAGTTTAATTCATCTTCTCACATATCGATATTTAAACCTTATGTTGAGAGTCAGTCATGATTGGTTGAACTGACTCGTGAACTCTTGTGAACTCTGTTTCTCTAACGTTAAAAAGTATTCAGCATCGAGACAACAAGGCAGTTTAACTTAACATCTGAAGGTAAGATTGATTTATTATCTTTAGCTAACGTTGTTAACGTTATTCCTTCAGTTTTGTCATATTTTAGGGCAGTGATATTGGATATTGTTATCACTCGGCTGACCGACATGCACTGGTGCTTTCTACAGTAGATATTGTGATATTGGCACTGTTGGATTGACATGGTAGTGCAGCTGTGGAGGTGATGCATAATGGATGACTGTTACTTGTGTGGTCACCGTTGTTTGATGCTGAGTATTTTCGTGTTGTCGACTCTCATGTCCCCACCACTTTTCAACACAAAGTGACGCCCTTGCTTGGAATAGAAATAACAGAAATAACAGAAATAAGAGCTGAGGAGATATAAATAATGTCTCTATATATATGTTCATTTGACATGGTAGAGAAAGTAGACGAGGGTAAGAGTACTTGAGTAGTTTTTTGTGTACTTGTATTTTGGAGTATTTTTTGAAGTCAGTAATTTCACTGTTACTTGAGTATGTTTCACTACAGTAGCACCAAAGATGGAGATGACATGTAAAGACACTTTAAGGAGGGATGTGATCACCGCCTCTTTTGACTGAAGGTCTCTAGATAGAAACCTAAATTATTAAGTTTAAATGTTAAACTGTAATTTTTAAACTCTTCATGATTTCCTCCACACTTCCCCTTTAAAAGGGAATCGCAGCAGGGGGTCTGGAGTCCTTTCTCCAACAACGTGGCCGGACGGAATGTCAACAAAGGGTTGCAACCACAAAAAGAGACGCAATCTGCACAAACACCCTCAGATTTCACAATAATCCGTGCTGGCGAGATAATCTGGGTTAATATGGCGAGATAATCTGGGTTATTTAAATTTAAAAAAAAAAAAAAAAAAAAAGTAAGTGGAACCTGGTAGATTTAAAGCAATAGATTAAATAAATACTGACATTTGAAACGAGTAACGTTAAATGAGTAATGGATTACGTTTGGAGTAACGACCCCCACCCCCCGGCACTACTTGTAACACGATGCTTCGACAGTTGCCCTCACATGGTGGATGGAAATTTCCACTGAGTCTTGGTTGTTAAATGGGAAGGGTCTCACTCTGGTCCGCACTAGTCCGCTTCCTCAGCCACCGCTGCAGCTGCCCGCAACTATTACACATTAGGTAGGACTCCTTTATTTTGATATTCCTGCATGTGATCTCTTCTGGGTTTCACCTCCGTGCCCGGTGCGCGGTGGAAGCGGGTACTTTAATTGCCAATTTAGTTTATTGAGATTATAATTAGAAGAGAAAAGAGATTGGCTAAGAATACGTTTCACCCAGGCGGAAATCTGAAGAGGTTTCAGTGCTTGCATGTCGCTTTTTTTCTTAAGTTTTTATATCTGGTAAATATTTTCAACACAAACTAGATATTGGAACAAAAAGCAGCAGTAGTAGTGCGAGAGCTTCCCACAGGGTGTTGCCTCAACTCAGAGCCGCGCTAAACGCCAAACACGCTCCTCTTGTTTATACAACAGGGTGTTTTTTAATCCCGCGGCGTGGTGATGCTTTTAACTCTCACTCTTCAAATGCATTTTCCTCCACACCCAATATTTCATACTGAGACTATAAACTGGCCTGCTGGCTGTTTTGCTCGCTGCTTTTCAGTGTTTTGGATGATTGTTTTTATCATTTAGACTGCATTACTTCTGCCACTAGTTTGCCTGCAGCTCAGTTCGCGGTAGCAGCAGTGAGTTAGTGGTGTTAATCTGCAGGGGTAAATAAAGGAAAGACGGTATCAGAGTGAATGCGGTAATAACAGAAGCATAAACTGCTTGTTTCCAGTTGATTCTGGCCTGCGGAGGGTTAATCACGTTATAATTGCAGTCACAGTCCACGTGTGCAAATATACATGACATGCAATGGGGTACATTTGCACAGAATGAATCATTTGCAACTTGAACTTAAACCCAAGTTGGCAGCAACAAAGCACATGGACTTCTGAATCAGTGTTTGAGTTAAACAACTCCTCCCTCCCTGACCCTTTGTTAGTGGGGATATCACCTCAGAGAGGGAGACTGGTGTTACGTAACACTGAGGAGGGATCTGGTCGTTCTTGTCATAACATGCAGGGTTTTTTAAGACCTGCAGTGTGTTCATCCCCGTCTTAATTGATGCAGGACTCTCAGCTCGGGTCCACATGAGTGGTTTCAGTCACAGGGCAGCGCTCTTTGACTTAAAGGCTCAGCAAGTACAATGTCTTCTGGAAATGAAAGGCTTAGGCATATTTAGGTAGTGACATCAGGTCTATCAATACCCTTCTGGCCGCTAAAAATACCCAGTTGCTAGACGGTGAACTGTGGACCCTTTGGCTGGGGGCTTAAAGCATCGCTGTAATATCCTGTGTGTCATAAAACAGGTGAAAGAAGTAAATTATTGAGCCATGAATGTCTTTCTTTCATGATGCTCCGCCTACTGTTTTTATTAAATGGTGTTCGGCAAAACAAAAGCACGTTAAATAACATCCTCAAGGGTTTCTGTAACATAATGCACATACATAAGACTCAAAACAGGAGAAAACAAGATCGCTAATCTGCAAAATCCTAATTTTTGTGTTTTGTCTCCATCTTTGGTGCTAAGCGCTCGTTGCTGCGGTGTTTCTGCAATGCCGGAAATGTAAAAAAACACATCACTTCCTGTCTTCAGAGGAAACACCCACCTGACACCATCTGTGTTTAGAGAGGCAGATGGAAAAGCTTCATGACCTGGTGGAGGTTGATCACCGCTGTGTCTCATCCATCAGTGATGAAGCAAAACAGACTTTTATTTATTTGAACTTGTCATTATCCCTTTAACTTCCGTCCAACGTGTTTACAGTTCTGCACGTGTAGCCAATGACAGACGCAGCAGGAACCTTTTCACTGTAACATGGCGTCTGTGCACCTCGCCTCCCACAAAGACTCCTCTGTTGCTTTCCAAACATGAGCGAGGTGGGATGCCAGGACACGTTTGAATGCATATTTTTCTTTACACCTGTCAGCGGGGTGGAGCTCCGCTGTGGTCGCTCCCTCTCATTGGCTGTTGGCGGAACTGAGTGACTTAACAGATGTAGGTAAAATCCAATAGGGCTCCTGCAGGCTGATGCAATGTGGAGAGTGTTGAGAGGTCACAGGAGAGGAAAATCCAGGACGAGATCTCATATTTCTATTTCTCTTTTTAACACCAAGAGAAACAACCACATTCCAGCGCATGGTGATCTCACTCTGATCACAACAACAGATCTCCACATGATCTGCAATAAGAGTCATTTAACTCTCCTGAACATGAAACCATGAGATCAGAGGAAGATCTCAAAGAAAACTCAACACTGTTGCATCTTCCTGTTGAAGCCACGAGGCCAGCAGACACATAGTAGGAGATGATGACCAATAGATATGTCACATGGTAGAGTCTTCACATGATCTCAGAGTTGATCCTCTCTCCTCGTTGCTCCTCATTTGAGATACAGATACAGAATTAAGATCTTCCCTATGAAGAGATGAAGAGCAAAAGAAGTGTGTTGACCAAATGTCTCCACCTCCTCCTCAGTTGAAATCTGAGAAGCGGAGCGGCGTACAATGTGAGGGTTGCCTATTTTTACCTCAAGCGTTGCGTAATTCAGTAACTTGAAGTGAGCAGTGAGGAAGACTTTCGTTCTTCGTTATAGTTTTCTTTTATTGTGATACTTTATTGATCCCCAAAGGGAAATTCAGCAAAGGAAAGGAAATATCAATCACACTGGTTGTTTAATCTCAAAGTCAAAGTGAGTGTCATTTGTTTTATTTCATATTCTTTCAAATGATCGTTTGATAGTATCGAGGATGAATCGAGTGAACATCAATAAATAAACGTCAAAAAACTGTACAAAACTTTATCTCGGTAACGGTGCAGGAACATCTCGACAACAGACGCTAGTAGTTCACGTGTGTAAGTGTATTCTGGTAGAAAATTCCAGCCTGTTGCCCTTTCAGTGATGTTTATTTTGTTTATTTTGTTTATTTTGTTTATTTTGTTTATTTTAGTGATTTTATTTGTTCCAGGACTCAAATGGAAAGCGAAAATAGTCTTTGATCGATTGACTGGAAGGACAGGAACGTCACGTCAGATAACAGAAGTCAGTTGCAGGAATATTTGGAGCGTTACCAGCCGAGGGAGACGCCGCTATGTTGGAGGAGTGACAACAAAAGAAGAGATTGTACCGTTAACACCTCTTCCTCGCAAAGTGTTTGAATTATACTATTAAAGGGGAACGAGAGGTGAAAATCTGTCTTTTTGTTGACACTGCTCCAACATGGCATCTCTTGGAACCTTTTGAATGAACGGGTTTGAAACCCCCCACGGTCCTATTCAGATTTAGGTGAACACATAGACTAGAAACCGATCCCTCAGGATACAGTGCTCTCCTTAGGACCTGTCATGGTCGTATTCATGCTTGAATAGGATGTGAAGGATGGAACGTTCTTGCCTTTTCTCTCAGCTTTTTCTGGACTTAATTGCAAGGGTGCGAGTCACTGATTCAAAAGAAAAGGACATTCAACATGCTCTGCTAAAACATTTCCCAGGTCACATCGATGCATCCACCTGATAACTCACTAACCTGCAGGTGAATTAGCTCCATGTGTTCCTCCAAATAACGAAACTTGCATTCTGTACAAAATGTTTCCCGCGGTTTGTTTTATTTGGCAAGTGGAAACCAGTGGAAAGCAAACACATTTTCTGATAATTCTGCAAATCTGCTGAATAAGCAGACTGTCCCGAATCGCCCGTCCTACAGTGACTTAAACAGTTGAGACATCGGGCCAGAAGCAGGAGCCGAACGCCCTCAAACTAAACTGGGAGGAATGTTTTCAAACCTCAAATCGTGGTGAAAAATAGCACAGAGTGAGCCTTCTTAGTCCGTTTTGTGGCGCCCTACCTCTTTTAGTGCTCTCCAAATAACAGGAGGACTAAAGACCTGGTGTCCGAACTCCACCTCTACACCTGAGTCATGGCCGTAACCTTGAGCTTGCGTAGAATTGGACGCCGCGCGCTAGTCACCAGCCGTCAGCGGATCAATGCCGACTGATAGGACAGGCAGAGGGCTGGTCTACGTGAAAAGGGATCGCAAACAAGTTTAGAACAGAGTGGGCATACGTACAAAAGGCCAAGATACTGTTTACTGAAGGTCAACTGGGTGCTCGTGTCACATCACAACACTGGAGGCAGCGTTTTAGTCAACATGTTTTTTATGTCTTAGATGGGATTCGTCCTTTCCATCTGTTCGGAAAAAATTGCTTGGTGGCAGCCAGGTTAGCTTGATAGTTAATGTAAAGTCATCTTGCTTGTTGATCCCAAAGTAACCGGAAACGCATCACTTCCTGTCTCCAGAGGGTTTCTCCTCGTAAAGACCTACCTGACACTGGGTGTTGAGAGCAGCAGATGGAGAAGCTTCATGACCTGATAGAGGTTGATGATGTTGAGGTCCAGAGATCATGACCTGGTAGAGGTTAATCACTGTTGGGTTACAGAGATCAGAGAGAGAGGAGGACAACATTTATTTCTATGTTTTTATCTACTGACTAATCATTGTAATGAACAGGATGTTGGTACAGTAGGCTCCCATGGCGACCCCAGTCTGGTCTGGGGCCCACATGCCTCGAGTACCAGGGCATCAGTGTTTTCAGTCGGTGTTGGCGTAATGCCTCCAAGGGTGAGCATGTAGAATGTATGACCGCTGTGTAAAAGAGGAAACAGTAGAGGGAGGGGCGGGGGGGGTCTGGGGTCTGATTCTTCTGTACATGTGATGAATTCCTGTGCGGTGCAAACTTCCCAAGTGGAAAGACTGATTGGACTGCTTGGATCACTAGGGGGATCACGCAGGGGGATCTTTCAGCAGCACTGTCATTCATCACACAAGCAGATGAGTATCATGTATTATGACAGGACATGCAGCACCGTGCAGGATCACCACACAGTTGTGAGTTTGACCTGCAGGCCGATGGCGGATCGGCTGCGGCTGGTCGCGTCCAACCAGTTGCATAAGAGCCGCTGGATGATACATGCAGGGAGCACGGCGGCATTGGGCCCGGTGTTATACGATGATGTAGTTCCTCTTGTTACATAGATGAGAATGAGACAGTGACCGCAGGTTGAAGTGCAGATTGCCTCAACTAGACCGTCAGAATTCAACTAGGTGTTATTTGACCATAGAGTTGTGTAATGGGGAAATGACCAATGCTTCATCATGAAGCATAAAGTCATAAGGGGGGGCATGAAGCATGAAGTTATGCTCAACATTTAAAGGGAGGTTCAGGGTTTTAGCAGTTTATCTTATGATCTGTAATCAAGATCCCTCTTAGGACATCCAGAAAGTTTCACAATCTTGTTTTTGAGAATTTGGTGCTAGCCTGCTGTTAGCATTTGTTAGCAATGCTACTGCAAGTCAATGGCAAGTCAATTATGATGCCTTTACTCTCAAAAGCTCCCACAGCTCAGTATTATTGTTATTATTATCAATACTACAAATAACCAATGGTGGCAAAATCATTCACATTTTTTACACACTGGATATATATCGAGAGATGAACTTCATGTTTTGAAGTATTTTTGAACGTCCCAAGGATCTCAATTATTGGTCTGTAGTACCAGTACCTTCAACAGGTTGAATGGCGGATAAAAGGGGGTTGGATGGACGAGGCACTCATTTCTATGAGGCCATAATACGTCTTTATGCATTTTGTCCACTGGCAAACAAGAATAGAGTCAATAGAATTCACAAGGAGGGGATGTGAAATAGTTTTAAAGAGGCCCAAGCGTTTTCAAACAGTCCTTATATGTAATCATGGTTTAGTTTGTCTGAGGAAAAGCTGCAGCCTCGCAGGTATCGGGCGTCATCTGGCCAACGGTTCACTGGCAGGGTGTGAGGTATTTGCAGCATGTCTCATGGGGTTGAGAGGTATCGGCTTATTTTAGTTGCCTTCAAATTCCAGCTCCTAAGGGTCGGTGACAGAGCTGCCGGGTCGTTTTTTAATAAGTTGTCCTTTCAAACAAGTTAAGGTGTTTTTATTTCCTAGATGTGCCCTAACACCCTAACTTCACCCGGCCTGAAGTAAGCCATGCCTATTTTGACAAATCCATGTTACCCGCTAGTGACCGTGGCTTCACCTTGGTCATGTTTTGGTCAAGAAGGAAGGTCAATAAACCCCCTGATGTGTGGTGGAAACATCTGCCATGATCCTCTGATCCCCTGTTTACCAGCTGATGTCAACCTTGTTGTGATTGTGAACCTTGATGTGTTGTTCTCCCTCACAGCCGCCGGCCAGCTCCACCCACATCAGACAACCTAGCTAAATGTGAATTAGCGTTAGCGGGTGACTGTTTGCGTAGTGTGTTGGGTTGGTGAGTGACCGCAGCGGGAAGTTGTTAACGCCGCGAACCACAGGGGTTTAACTGGTCAGGGATCAGATTTTGAATTATTGGATCCATTCCAGTGTTAAAATCAACCCCATGCCAGTGTTTCTATCAGGCCACACAATCAAAGGTAGTTTAACACTAGATAGTTTGGACCAGCCGCCCCGGAGCGCTAGCGACTAGGGAGTTGTTTTCTAAGCCCTGAATGAATCAGTCAGGAAGAACCTTCCGGACAGAAGACACAAAAAACAAGCAAACAAATCCAATCAAGCTTGAACCTTGGGTCTGGACTACCCTGATGCAGTCTTGTAGTCTGAACTGGGTTAAGGCTCAGTAGCAGGCCATAGCTATAGCTGGCCCCCCTCATGCCCTCTCTTTGTAACCAGCCCCCCAACCTCCAACCCCCCAGTAGCCGAACCCCGTCCCAGTTTGGTATGTCACAGGATTGGCCCAGGGAAGCCTCTTCGGTGCCGGGTGATTGGCTGAACGACGCTTGGCTCTGGCTTGCTTTGACCCTCCCCCCCCCCTCCCCTCCCCCAACTCCCATTCCCACACTTCACAGTTGCACTTCAATGAGTATGATGCCATTTAAGGAATGCCCCCGTGGCTGTGGAGTTGTCTCGGGCTGTTGAGTGAAGATCTGGAGAGCGTTCACGGTCGGTAGGAATTCATCAGCGATTGCCTTTCGCTCGGTTGTTGGCTCGGAGAGTCTGAACCTCCCGGCCAGGCCCTGGGTGGAAGCTGCAGAAATCTGTGGAGAAGCTCTGACTTTAACAGACTATTTAGGTTTTGTGTATATGAAAGCAAATTACTGAGCGTTCTGTGACGTCTTTGGTTTCGTAGTCGTTGGTCATGGGGAATCTTGTTTCAAGGCCTGCAGGTCCTGGAGAAGTCTTCAGTTATATTCTCTCAACTCAAGGCCTTCAACGGTCTTAAATACTGTTTCAGAGGTTCTGTGGGTTGTGGGTCTTTCCATGCAGACCAGATTCTGATAGTTGTTTAAATGTGAAGTTGGTCTGATATTAAAAAGGACTTTAAAATTGAAACTTGCAGACACCCAGTGGCGGTTGGGGTGGAGTCTCAGGAGTGGGAGGGGCAATTATTCCATCCCGCATGTGGAGGGTGGTAATCTATTTTTAACCTTTTTCATACCGTCGCTCTTGGGTGAAAACCACGCGACTCCCACTTGTGATTTTCATGTTTTGCCTCCTCTCCTTTGGGTTTCTGAAAACGAAGCTGCCTCTCTTCGTTCCTGAAGCACTGACATGTTGAAGTGTCAGAGGACGGCTCGCGCTCTCTGACCCGTCGGTCGGGTCGAGTTCAGTTCAGTTGGTTCCTTACATGTGGGATGGTGTGTGAGTGTGTACTCTGTGTACTCTGTGTACTTTGTGTCCCTACATTCAGAGAGCATTACAAAGTGGACAGAGATAAAACTACATCCCCGAGGCGAACATGACCTTGGGCACAGCAACATCCCCGAACGCTGTCCTCTGATTGGTCAGCCAGCGGCACAGCCTACCCCAAACCACACACACTTGCCCTCAGCATGCCTGTGTGATCAGCAGGCCATGCCACCCATGTTCAAACAGCCGTTGATGCAACACCTGTCGCAACCAGCCTCTCATCGTGTGTTCGATCTGTATAAATTTGAACCTGCATCAAACTGGATGTGTGTTTGTGGTCATGTGACGTGTCACATGGTCTCGTCTTGGGGAAGTGATGCGGCTATTTAACGGCGCTGGTACTCCGCTTGCGTTTAGTCTGATTGATGGGCGGTTTGCTTGAAGTGGTCCTTTTTTTTATATAGGCTGTTTTATTTTCACGTCCCGATCTCCCTTTTCATTAATGCTTCATTCTGTTTCTCTCTCTCTCTCTCTCTCTCTCTCTCTCTCTCTCTTCTCTCTCTCTCTCACCCTCTGCCTTCCCTTCTCTTCTTCTTTATCCACCTTCTCTGCTTTCTCTTCTTTCTCACTCAAACCGACTTCCTCTCAACTTTTCACTCTTAATCAGGAATGTGATTTTTTTTAATGGTTTTTGTTTTTCAGTGTTTAGTTTGCGTTGGGTTTTTTTGTGCTTATTTTTTATTTATTTATTTATTTTTACATAAAACCAGTGAATGTTTCTCTGTCTTTGTATTTCAAGCTTTTTTATTGAGTCCACATCACATCCTTGCTGAGGCTACATCCACACTAATACGTTTTCTGTTTTGAAACCCTGTCCGCACAAGCGTTTAGCCTCCGTCCATGCTAACACGCCTGAAAACGCGTGACCATCCACCTACACTGGGCATGTGCGTGCTGGTGTAAACAGGAAGCAGATTGTCCGTTCTGCTATTGCTTAGTTGCAGAAAATACTGTTACGAAGAACAGCAACGGCGAAAATTAAGAGCAGAGATTTCTTTGTTTTGTCTGCGTCATCGTTTTCAAAAGTCTCCGTTTCCGCCCGTCCACACTAAATCGCGGACGCTCGGCGTTTTAAAATGAAAACATATTAGTATGGATGAGGCCTGGATGTCCTTGTCTCCATGCATTTATCTCCAGCTCCTGTCCTCCCTTTGGCCTTCTCTGTTGAGGTGGACTTGGTGTGTGTGTGTGTGTGTGTGTGTGTGTGTGTGTGTGTGTGTGTTAGTGTGTGTGTTGGAGGGGGGGGGGGGGGGTTACAAGCATGCTCAAAGTGGGAGAGGCCAGACTGTCCTTATTGGCTGAGGCTAACCCTCCCTCCTCTGTTTTAAAAGCCGTCCTTCTCACCTGATTTACAAAAGAGCTCCCTGCAGCTCCGTCCTCATTCAGTCGTCGGTTCTCTGTCTTACCTCTTGGGGGGGAAAAAAGTCTTTAAAAAACTAAACGGCACGTCGTGGAGCTTTGAGGAGTCGCTGGGTGAGTCTGAGTCTGATCTGCACCTCTAAAAAACCTGTTCTGCTCTGATGAAAAATATTGCTGCCATGAAAGTAAGAGTCATTACTGAAAGAGACGGAAGTGATAAGCTGTCTTGACATGTTGACGTCCAGTACAGTCAGGTATGACTGGATCACATGGAGGGGTTTCACTCCAAAACACTAAATGGACATGCAGTGTTTTGGTTTGGTGCTCAGTGTTTGAGGCATCGGAGCTTTTTCTCCTTGGAGGAGCTCGGCTGATGCAAGACTTTGTTTGGGTGGCGGATATCTCAGCTGGTCAGAGGAGTTTGTTTTGCTGGACAGAGCCTCGGGGTTTCAGTGTGACCTGAACATTTTACCGACATTAAACTAGAAAACAGCCAAGAGCTAAAGTAAGGCTGGCATGTTGGCACAGTTTCAGTCAACTTTTATTCATTTAGTTGCATTTGAAATGGAGATATTAGATTAAATGAAACATGATGCGCTGCAGGAACCAGGAAGCCCGAGGGACCGTAAAGGTAAAACATACATGTTGAATGTGAAAATAAAGATGAAAAAACAAGAAGTTTAAAAGAGAGAGAAAATGGAGAAAACATGAGAACAGACTCACAAAAAAACATTACAAAGGAAAATAAAATAAAGACAGTAGAATTATAAATCCTAATTGACTGGACACTGACTAGTTCCAGCGTATTGTTGTGTATTAATCTGTTTGTCTGGTGTTATGGGAAGGAATCTGAGAATGTTGTGGGGAAAAAATCCTAAATGGTTTTGGAAGAATGGAAGTCGTGTTCTTACTATCTATGAACGAAAAGACAAATCTGGTGAACATTGGTATGAAAACCCGAGCGTGATGGTTCATGTGTGTCAGCTCATGGAGAGATGATGGATGTGTGCTTGTCCATGTTGCAGTAAGGGAGACAGGGAGATGTCACGCTGTAGTTTAAGGTTAAAAGACATTATGAGATAATCTAGAAATTGCACTTTCTATTTTACAATGAATGTTTTCATTCTTGGTATTCTGGAAATAAAATGAAGATGAAAATACACCTGTGAAGCTTTTCATGTGGGATTCAGATTGTTGTTTGTTGTGGTTCACTTGTTCTGTTTTCTTAACGTTTTGGTTTATCTTTGATCAAGATGAACGATCAGAGGTGAGACTATTGTCTAGTAGATTCTCATCCAGCTAGTTTGGTTCCTTTGCACGTTTCCTTTCCCCTCGTTTCCTTTCCCCATGCATGTAGCTTGTGCATACTATTTGCATGCTTCCTCCCAGCTCAGAATTGAATTAGTCATGACATGCAACGGTTTCCTTTAAAGTTTAAGCTTTGTAGAAACGCCAGTGTCGCTGAAGGTGTAGAGAGGTCCGAATGGATTTGCGCAACAATTGTTGTGCAAATGTTACGCAAGCTAGGCGGTTTGTGTTTAAATGGACGTGTAGGAAGCGTGTGATCTCCTGCAGCCCCTCGTCCGATGTGTCTTATCTGTTTCTATAGAGAGGTGTGAAGTTAACACGGACAGACAGGTTAATCCTGCTGGCACGGGAAATGAAAAAGTGTCTCTGTCTCGCCACACACTGGACAGCGACGGGGAGATTAGCTGTACCAGGGCGTCCAGTGTGGATGTAATATACCCTCTTAATCCCTGTTGGGGTTGTAGAGAAGAACGAGATCACAACGACAAACTCAAAGTCAACTAATTACAATTACTCTTGCCGCGGTAGTTGAGTCTCTTCTGGTTCCCGTCACATCGCTCTGTTCATGAGCTTTACAAAGTCAGAGGAGCAGCAAATGGTCGGTCAGTCAGAGAAGAGGAATCTGGCTTCATTTTGAAAGCCAGTAGCCGGTAGGTTGAGCTCTGTGCATGGTGAAGATCACAGCTCCATAACTTTTACTCCAGTACATTTTAAATAAGCTACTTTTGCACTTCTACTCTTTTATTATTATTATATATTATATTACATTTTTTATTATCTTATAACTTTAATTGTGCCTCTAATTGAGTCAGATTTCAGCAAGGTGACTTAGTAGGATGTTTTGCTCAAAGTATCAAGGAATACAACAATAAGTGAGTGAAACCTCAACGTGTTCAGCATCGTCATGTGAGGTTGACGTGCTCGAGTAGAGTTTTGACGCTGTGGCGTTGTTGTGACCGAGTCCAGTTTGTGTTGACTGTAAGCAGCGTTACACACCATGATGCAAAGGCCCCGCTGCTCCTTTCACCACTTCCTCAATCACAATCACTACTAACAATCACATCGTTTCACCAGCTGAATTTTAAAGGAACACTCAACATTTATAAACATTCTCTCCTCTCTGTCTGATCTCTGTAACTCAACGCCGATTGACCTCTATCAGCTCATGAAAGCTAAATCCTCTGGAGACGGAAGTCTAAAGAACTAGAAGAAGAACTGGGTAGTTAGCATGAGCAGCGATAGCCACCGTGGCTGAACAGACAAAGAAAAGAGCGCCACCTACAGGAACTCAAACTCAAAGGAGAAAGACGTTCACAGTACTGGACACACTGTTTGATTGACAGGAACACCACAGTGAGGCTGAGAGACAAAGATGGAGACTGGATCAGAAACAGGATCTTGTGGATTACAACCTAAAAATGCCACCTGCTTTTTTAATTTCAGGTCTGTAGTTTCTCAGAGTGTTTGAGTTGTTCGTCAGTGGGAACGGAGGAAGGCGGCGCGGCGTCCCGGATGGCCGCTCCTCCTGTTTTTACCCAATCCGGTCAAAGAGTTCTTTGTGTGAGTGACGAATGGCATTGTGGGTAATTGGCTGTTAAAATAATGTAAGCAGAGCAGTACGTGCTCCTGTCACTGCCTCTGATCCCCTTACGTAATGGACATAATTGATTGTTGAATGCGGTGGAAAATGTAAGCAGTGCCCCAGTGCTTCCCTTTGGGGGGGGGGGGGTTCCCCGTCTGGCTGAGGCGGGAACAAGGCGGCCTGTTGATGGTGGTCAGGCCTCATGAACTCGTTGCGTCTTTGACCCGATTTCAGAGTTTGTTGATGTCCGTCGCGCCGCGTCAGCCTCGCTTGAAGTTGAGTTAGCTGAGTTGAACTTTCCGAGCAATTACCGCCACCAGAAGACGTCGAGGACAGGGAGACGATAAGAGACGCTCACAAAACAGATGATTGTGTCCTTAACCTCAGTAGGGATGCTGTGGTCAAGCCTCCCTCTTCAAGGTCGTAATGTAACTCCAGTGGGAGTGGATTGGTTGTCAAGGCCATACGTCTCTTTGGAGTCTGGACGTATCTGCTGTAGTACTTTGCTGCTGTGAACTTGGTGCGGTACTGACGTTATCCAAAGCCTGGAAGCTGCTGTTGGATTCCATCGTGCTTCCTTGACACGGTGATTCAGATCAGATGGGTGTTACTGATCCCCGAGGGGAAACTGGGTCACCACGGCAGCAGAGAATAGAGTAGGAGGGAGAACGAAGAGTATGAAAGGTAATAAAGAGTTTACACCGAATATAGGGTTTCTCTGGGACGCTGCTCAAAGGTCGAGGTCACAGATCACACAGATCTACAGATGCCATCAATCGTCTGTGCAGAGTGATCATATAAAACACGTTGTTTCATCTGAACAGATCTAAACAGATCTCTGAACAGATCTCTACATCATCTCTAACCGATGTTACTCCAGTACTCATGTTTCCTCTCCTGTGGTTTCTCCTTGCAGGTAGCTGGGTCTGCCTGAGGTCTAGAGAGAAGAGCGTCACCACCTTGTGAACTTTGAACCCTACCGTCTCCCCCCTCCTCCTCCTCCTCCTCGCCCCCCTGCTGTGCAGCACGACGCCGGGAGCTATGGACCGCATGGAGCTGAAGAAGGTCTGCATGGAGGCTGATGACGACAGCACCGACAGCCTGGACGACCGCTACACCGAGCCCATCGACTCTGAGAAGGCCACCATCAACAGGTCGGTCAGCTGTTCCATTAAGAGTTCAATAGGATCAATAAAGTATCTTATCAATCTGTTGACGTGCCTTTGAGCAACACACTGAACTAGAGCATCAGATAAATACCATCTGAAAGTAAATTATACTTTGTGGCCTCAAAATATTCTTCTAAACGTTCTGATTTGTTTCTTCTGGTGTTTGCAGTCAGTTTATGGATGATGCCGATGACGGAGAAAGTCAGAAGTTCCTCGCCAATGGAATGATGAAGAAGAAGAAGTATGAGGAGTACCACGAAGAATATGTAAGTACACGATTCGGTTTTTAACAGGGTGGAGGAGTTGGGTTGCATGCTGCGATCTATCACAGGTACTGAGAGAATAGAGTACTCACAGTACAGATACTCTTGAGTCATAGGTGATAATAATCAATCAGAGTAATTGTTTGTTTGAGTATTCTGTATAGTTTGAAGTAGTAATCCCAAAATACCTGAAAGTACTCAGATTTAACTGCTGGGTTTATGGATTACATGTTGAATCAGGTGATCAGGTAGTAGCCAAAGAAGATAAAGGAAGGTCAGGACAGATTTGTTCAACAGTAGGAATTATGCAGCTGTAGTGGTGTGTTTGTGTACAACGGGAAGTTTCAGCCCTCAAATCTGATTGGTCAGTCACAACCATGTTGATAATTCCTGTCAGACACTGCTAGTCGATTTATTGGTGGCTGTTTTTTATTCTTATTTATTTACACGACTTGGAAGAAAACGCTTCAGAAAATATTAGAAAGTATTAAAGTACACATTTAAAATCTATTAAAGTACACGTTTAAAATCTATTATAATACACATGTTCGCTCTTTCTTTTTCTAGACTTGGAAAACTCTCGCCCCACTAGTGTTATTGCTCTCTTCACCTACAGCTGAATGCAATACGTTCAGGCATGTTCTCTGGGGGTTGTTGGAAGGCATTCTGGGAAATGTAGGAAATCCAAAACCGCAGTAGAAGTAGACGAGGCAGGTTGAGGGAAAGTAAATCCATTGTATCCGTTGAACAAGGCAGATTGCTGTTCAGTGTAAGGGAGGAGTTTTCCTTTAAACGGGTGAAAGTACATTAGCTCAGCCGGTGGCCTCATGTGGCGCAGCACATTGCTCTCTGTCCTGTTGCATTACTGGGTAAATACTCTCTGTCCTGTTGCATTACTGGGTAAATACTCCAGTTCAGTTTGTAAACAGGTGATCAATCATCTTCTTTTAGAATGATGTTTTCCCAAGTGGCTTTCATCAATGTCTCTCTCTCTCTCTCTCTCTCTCTCTCTCTCTCTCTCTCTCTCTCTCTCTCTCTCTCTCTCTCTCTCTCTCTCTCTCTCTCTCTCTCTCTCTCTCTCTCTCTCTCTCTCTCTCTCTCTCTCTCTCTCTCTCTCTCTCTCTCTCTCTCTCTCTCTCTCTCTCTCTCTCTCTCTCTCTCTCTCTCTCTCTCTGAGCAGCACCCCGGCCACACCTCGTTCGGGATGTCCGTCTTCAACCTGAGCAACGCCATCATGGGCAGCGGCATCCTGGGTCTGTCTTTTGCCATGGCCAACACGGGCATCGTGCTGTTCACGTGAGTCACAACACAAACCTCAGGCTGTGGAGGAGGCGGGGCTTGAACTGTACTAGTTGGCTGTTTCGCCGGGCCTGCGACAACATTGCAAATACGCCAAAATCAAAGTTGACATGCTACTTCCTCTTAGTGCGACTGCAGCTTTTATAGCCCCCTCACCGCCGCCCCCCCCCCCATTCCCCGGCATTTGGCCCATGCAGTGTCGCATTACACCCTCATGACGACTGTAAACTCAGGGGAGACTCCATGCCGCCGCTGCATGACCACCTCCTGAACCGCAGAGGGAAAACTGGGGCAAAGTGGACGGGGGAGGGAGGGGCCCGGTGTTCACCGTGGATCAGGCGACCAGGACGGCTCCATCCACGTTGAAATAATCCATTGGAGTTGTAGGAAGTCGTTAAAGTAAAGTCCCAGTGGTCCCAGTGGTCCCAGTGGTCCCAGTATCAGCAGTCTGACATGTGAAGTATGCAGCTGTATAGGCGCTATGATGTGTCATTGACGTGTCGCCGCGTCGGAGGCATGTTGAAAGCATCCATCCTCTGGTCTGGTTTCCCTCTCTCCAAATACCGAAGGAGACTCGGACGCTGGCGTGTTTGTTGTTGCTTCACCTCCGTTTGACCTGGACGCTGTTTTCACTCACAGGGTCCTGCTGGTGGGCGTGGCCATCCTGTCCTTGTATTCGGTGCATCTGCTGCTCGTGACGGCTAAAGAAGGAGGTTCGTATGAAAAGCTTTTACTTCCAGCTACAAACACGTGAACTGTTTTTTTAGAAGCCGACGCCCCGACACTCCTTCCCCTGGTTTTTGAATTCTCACTGAGGGGAAATGTAGGAAATGAACTGAAGTAGACGAGGCAGGTTGAGGGAAAGTAAAGAATAACTCCTGGGATGTATCGAGCATCACAGGCTGATGGGATCTAACAGTGGAAGGGGATCTGAGGGGGGATCTTTCCTTTAACAAGTTTCCAAGAAGGGTTGCATCCTTCTGCCCTCCGTCTGTTTTCCTGTCTGCCTCAACTGAGTCCTTCTGCATGGCTGACTCTCTCTCTCTCTCTTTTTGGCAGGATCTCTGATTTATGAGAAGCTGGGAGAGAGAGCTTTCGGTTGGCCGGGGAAAATGGCGGCGTTCGGATCGATAACTCTGCAAAATATTGGAGGTAAACGGCAAAGAAACGTGTGTGTGTGTGTGTGTTGGTGGCTGTGTGTGTGTGTGTGTGTGTGTGTGTGTGGATATGCTCCACCTGAAAGTCTTTCATCTTTCTCCACCGTGTCCTTCTTGTCTCCATCAGCCATGTCCAGCTACCTCTTTATTGTGAAGTACGAACTACCTGAAGTGATCCGAGCCTTCCTGGGTTTAGAGGAAATCTCTGGGTGAGTGTATTTGTGTGTCTGTGTACAGTGTGTACAGTGTGTACAGTGTATGTGTCCTTTGTTTTTGACCCGCCTCTCTGCTTCGTTTGCAGTGAATGGTACCTGAACGGAAACTACCTGGTGGTGTTTGTGTCCATCGGAGTCATTCTGCCCTTGTCTCTCCTTAAAAACCTGGGTAAGGTGTGTGTGTGTGTGTGTGTGTGTGTGTGTGTGTGTGTGTGTGTGTGTGTGTGTGTGTGTGTGTGTGTGTGTGTGTGTGTGTGTGTGTGTGTGTGTGTGTGTGTGTGTCACATTCAGACCAGTATCTGTTTTTCTTCAAGTACCTGATTCAGTTTAAGTGACGTTCAAGGTCTTGGTAGCGATGGAGATTCAGACGTCTCTAAATGTCATCAGTAATATCAGTGCTGGATTTCATAAATGTTCAACCCTTGAACCAAACGTGTTCTGCAAGATACGATTCTCTTCCAACGTCGCCCTCTAGAGGGCGGAAACCTGCAGATTGGAGTAGTTAGAAGAAGAAGAAGCATCGTAACAGACAGAGCAGAGTCAGGATCTGGACAGCTGTCAGAGTCAAGCAGCATCAGAACTGGATCCCAGTCCACTGACACTGGTTGACCAACTGGTGCCAGGAGGAAAATCTGAAATTATTTGACCCAATAAGTTGACAAAGACGAAAACCCAACGAACACATAAAAAAATAAGACGTTTCGTAACTTAGCAAACATCTCTTGTTCTGTGATGTTGTTCCATGGCTATTCTTGTTTCATAGTGTCGATATTAAAGGGGTCATATTATGGAAAACGGCTTATTACTGGCCCTTGTACATGCTCCACAGGTTATCATTGACCTAAGTAGCCGAGAAAATATGAAATCTGGAAGTCAAGTCAATGAGCACTGCTCTGATTGGCCGCCTCACTCACGGCGTGAGGCGGCCAATCAGAGCAGTGCTCATTACATACAACCTCCACGCCCTCAAAACAGCCTGTTCTTTACAATGGAGAAAATGAGAGACTGAAACACACACCACAAGCTGCTTTTATATCGACTTCAAAAACATCTTGTCAAGACGCCTGGAAACGCCTGTTTTAAATAGCCCAAAATGAGTAAAATACCTCCCCTTTAAACTAGCATCTCTTTGCCACCCTGACGTGCCAGACACTGTCTACGGTCTGGTCTGCCGAACCAGAAGTGATGCAACACTGGTGCAGCTCCTCGTCAGCCCTGGTGGCCGGCAGTACAGTAACACTAGTGTCAACCCCGCCCCCCCCCCTCATCTCCTGGTTTCAGAGGCTTCGTTCACGCTGAAGGCCTTGTCGCTCAAATCGTTTTGGATGTCGCCCACATCTGATACCGATGTGAACTGACAGCGTGGTGAAAAGACTTGCTGCAGAGGAGCAACAATAACAATCTCACCCATGTTTCTGCTGCTTGTTTCAACACATACTGGGGCGTCAACCCTCAAGTATCAATCAAGTCACAGTTTGTCCAGCGTTGTGAGAACAGTCTCAAGTGAATGACTTGATTGTTCAAATTACATAATACACTTCTCTCCTCTGCAGGCTACCTGGGCTACACCAGCGGCTTCTCCCTGTCCTGCATGGTGTTCTTCGTCAGCGTGGTAAGTTCAGCCTCAGAATAAAGTTTCCCTTAGTGCTATTTTTCCGTATTAGTCAGTTTTCCACCACAGGAACCTGAAACCTTTTGGGTACTTTTTTTTAGCAGGAACCCTTTTAGTTCCCCAAAAGAGTTCCAGGTTGCTTTCCCACCGCACCAAAGTACTGGGGAGCTTTGTTGTTCCAGGAGGAGCCCTCGAACGCTCTCTGTATCTCCTCATCTGAAAAAAATCAATCAATCCTGAACCTCGTCGTCCGTCCATTTTCCAAAACAATAAATCGCTGCAAGACGATGAGACACGAAATGAGTTTTGCTACCGGTATTGAACGAGCATGGTGGTTGGCAGACTTGATTTTTGCATAGCTTGTATTGACCAATCAGCGTTGTCCAGTACTGCAATTCCACCCCAATGGTTCCTGGTCCCCCAAAAAGTACTACCTCGCTAGCAGGACCTATTTTTCGGGTTGCAGGAACTATCCCAAGAGGAACCTGTTTCGGGGCTAGTTCCCCTGGTGGGAAAGGTTCCTGGATAGTTCCTGGATAGTCCGACAGAGTCCGACAGTAGGAAAGCTAAGACGGAGACGATGGGGAGTCACATGAGAAACTGTGAGGCACTTTGGATGAAGTGTCCAACAACATAACCTGACTCCTGTCCTTCCCCAGCTGATCTACAAGAAGACCCAGCTGCCCTGCCCCCTGCCCTTCTTCTACCACCACTCGTCCAACCTCAGCATGAACGCCTCGGAGGCGTACGCGTTGCGCAACGGCTCGGCGCAGATGGATTTCTCCCGGGCCGACGTGTCGCCGGCGGTCCTGGGCATCCACGACGCCCATCACTCCACGGGCGTCCAGGTGGAACCTCACCCCGACGACGACGAGATGTGCACGCCCAAGTACTTCGTCTTCAACTCGCAGGTACGATTGGGGGGGGGTGGCTGAGAGGTTAGAGAGGCGGGGCTTTTATGTGACGCCGGTTTGAATCCCTGGACCGGGATGCAGGTCGAAAGTCGACGCTGTGGAGACACTGGTTGGGTTCTGCTGAGGTTCCTCTGAGTCTTCAGGCCTTTTCAGATGGGACTTGTTCTGCAGGGACGTCCAGTAATGTGTAATAATTGCGAAGGTTGTCTGTAATTTCTATCCCGTGTGAATCTGCCATGTCTGTAATTTGTCAAGTATAAATTCCACCGACTGTAGGTCAGTGAACACGGAGGTCCCGTGATAACACTCATCCCGTGCAAATCGAGTTTTCGGTCATTACCGCCGTAATTCGGCCTTCTGGCTAGGAATTCCCCCGGTGGTTAAAATAGACGTTGCCGTGCATCAGGGCAGGAAGGTTTTGAGCATCGAAGGAGAAGATAAAACAGATGAGATGGATTAGATGGAAAGATGAGATGCCTTTCTCTTCATGTACATTCCTATCAACAACTATTGCTTCATATCAACCTTTACTGGCATATTTACTTTTTTATTTTAGGTATAACAGGAAGTGACGAATTGTAATATCCTGCCCTTATGGGTTTGTATCCGGGGCGATGGTACATTTTAGCGAATTTCATCGTATTGTTGGCTTTATCCCGTGTGAATGAGCTGCAAAAAACACAGCTCGGGGTAATTCATCCATTACATGAGGTCCCCCTAGTGGGTCCTACGTGCAATGGCGACTGTAAGGTTCTTGAAGACCCCAACGCTTTGCAACTTCCTTGTCTGTGGGTTTTCACTGTGCTGCCAGAACCAGAGTCATTTAATAAGGAGCATATCAACTCACACGGCGTTGGCGCGGCATCAGTCTGAATCTGTACGTTCTGTCATTGTACATTCACGTGGCATGCAGCAGGTTGCAGCCGTTGCTCGGGCAGTGCGGTGGAACGACATCAGACGAGACAAAAGGGAACGGGTTTGCCAACTGGACCGCCAGCAAAATCATGTTTGCAGAAGGAGGCGCGTCTAGGTGCGGCGTCTCTGTTTGGACACGTCTTGAGTCGGCTGGGTCGTATTACTTTACTCCCTGGGTAGAAGTAATCGGTTACGCGACTAGTTACATTACATGACAGTGCAGCCCATCACTGATTAGTACGAGGACATACATCCCAGGAGCCCCCAGCGTCACTTCAGGTCACTTCAGTTCAAATAGTTTTAACGTCTTGTTTCTTCAAGGACGGGTTTTTGCAGAGAATGCACGCTCACTTTCAGCCACGCCCTTTCATACCTGGGAATCGCTCGGTGAAACCACAGACTTCTACTGAAGCGCCTCACCCGTGGGCACCTCGACAGGAATTTAGCGAAGGGGAAAGCAGTCCCCACCCCTTCCCTGCCCAGATTACTGTTCTCCTGCCTCGTCCTACCATGTGTGTCTCACCCTCTCCTCGTCCTCCATCTTGTTTTTTTTCCAGACGGCGTACACGGTGCCCATCCTGGCCTTTGCCTTCGTGTGCCACCCTGAAGTGTTGCCCATCTACAGCGAGCTGAAAGAGTGAGTGTGCTCCTCCTGATTGGTCAGATCAGCGCAGCACTCTGCTCTATACCTGGCATAGAGCATCCGTTCAATTTCAAGATAAAACAAATTTCAAAATAAAATAATCGTTCATTGATGGTAATCGACGTAAAAGTTTGAAATAATCGTGATATTGATTTTTAGTCATATCGCCCCCCCCCTAACTGGGATGGAGGCGTGTGGGCGTCTTGCAGAGTTTCACAGTATTAGTAGTAGTAGAGGATCCCATTGGCTGTTACTAAGACAGCAGCTACTCTGTGTGCTTGAGCTCCTACCATGTTTTATCCTTTTTAAAATACGCCACCAAACAACAACGTGCACCGTGCACCGTTTTAAAAGACGTTACGCAATAGGCTTGTTAGGCTGGTGCAGAATCCCCAGATGCCACTTGGGTAATAATGAATTTTGAGCCTTGTTAAAATGCTGCGACCTGTCTAAACCTCTGTGTGTGTGTGTGTGTGTGTGTGTGCGTGTGCGTGTGTGTGCGTGTGTGTGTGTGCGCATGTGCGTGTGTGTGATGCCTCCATAGTCGCAGTCGGAAGAAGATGCAGAACGTCTCCAACCTGTCCATCCTCGCCATGCTCGTCATGTACATGCTGTCGGCGCTGTTTGGCTACCTCACCTTTTACGGTAAGAAGACCGCACACACACACACACACACACACACACACACACACACACACACACACACACGTCCTACCTTAATAGTTCATTGCTTGAAATTCTTCTTCTCTCTCCGTCATCACAGACAACGTGGAGGCCGAGTTGCTCCACACCTTCACCAAGGTCTATAAGTTTGACACCATGTTGCTGCTGGTGCGCCTGGCCGTGCTCACCGCCGTCACCCTGACCGTCCCCATCGTGCTGTTCCCTGTGAGTAGATTGGCCACGCCCCCTTTCCTCACAATAATACACCGGGTCGGGTTTGGCAGGAGTTCAGCTGGATTGCTTTACAGCCCAAAACAGCAGTAATCCACACCTTGTAGGAGAGCTTCAACTTGACGTTAGCTTACCTGGCGTTATCCTTCTTCTTCCTCTTACCAACATTCGTGACAGGAAACAAAGGGGTTTGTGGGTAATGTGGTTTTAAGTGTGAGAAAACACAAAACGCTTGAAGCATTTAGCACCTTTGCAAAGAAACTCCACCCACCCTGAATCACAAACAGCTATTGGTGACGTAAGGTGCGTTTTAGATAACTGGCCAAACAAAGAAGGCATTCTGGGAAATGTAGTGAATCACCAACTGTTGAGTGGGTGCAACAAAAAAGTAAATTACAAAACGTCTTCATCACAGATTAATAAACATCACAGATTATTATTATTATTATTGTTGTTGTTGCTGCTGCTGTTGTATCTAGTTAGCAGACAGAGGTGTTAAAAATCAAACGCGTTCTTTTTCCTACATTCAATGTCTTTTACGTCAAACCCATTCAGTCAAACACAAACGTCACGGTGTCGTTGTCTTGATGCAGCGTTTTTTTGTTCCTGGCAGTTTGGTAAAGAACTCCGTGTTCAGTTGGCATTTTGCTTGTGTCGTCATCTCAAGTCCTCAAGCACACAGACCGGTCGTAAACAGCCTCGCCTAGCGGAATTTCACCCACACACACAAACACACTCTTTCTGCTTTCAAAGTCTACTTTTTTTTTTTGGCATATTGTGCCTTGATTAGCCCCGCCCACTCACTTGTCGAGGCTCTGTTTCTCAGCAGCGGGGTCAAAGGTTATCCTCACTGTGACCTTCAGTTACTGAAGCTGGTCTTCTGAGTCACCCCCCCCCCAATCCCTTATATGGTCATGGGCTAAATTTAGTGTGGCCCTTATCTGACATGAGGAGAACAGAAATGGCTGCTGACCAGAAGTGTTGTGCCCTCCTTTAAACCCCCCCACACACACACACACGTATACCCACATGGAAGCATACACACACACACACACTTGATTCGGTGAAAAGGCAAGCAGCAGTTCATCCTTAATTATTTCCTGAAGCAGCTGTTGTAGCTGCAGCAGGCGGCCACCAGGGGGCAGCAGCTCTGTTCACATCCAGTCTAAGGGGAGAGGCGCTGCGGTCTGTGGCCGGGGGATGATGCAGCAATCTACCTCATACATGCACACACACATTAAAACATCCCAGCAGGCGTTTGACGGATGCTAACATGCAGGACGCCCCAAAGAGCACGATAAGATGTCATGTTCTCACAATATGACACAATAACACGGTAAAAAATGAATATTTTAACAGATTTGGAAATTGATTTACTGTCAGGAAGATATTTAGCTGCAGATTTTACAAAACGCTGCAGCAGACGCCTCAACTCATTTTGTTGCTGCATTTACACGGCAGGCCACGTCAGTGTGGCGATGTGTATTGCACATGCACATTTACCTTATCTGCACAGAGACACAGACACGTGAATAATAACCACACAACCACACAACTACACAACTACACAACCACACAACTACACAACCACACTCCCTCTGTGTACGTATCTACCTTTCATTACACTTCAGGTATTCAGCTGATTCTCATCCAGAATGAGCAGGCAGTGTTAGATGTGTGAGACAGGACATGTGGCCCTGCAGTCCCCCTAACTACCCCCCCCTATCAGTCTGCCACACACACACACACACACACACACACACACACACACACACACACTCCCCCCCTCGGCAGACAACACATTTTTTTCTGTCCGAGGGAATGTGAGAGCAAATCCCACACTCGGCAGTGGAAGTTTACAGGCGAGAGGCCCTGACCAGACAGTGGAAAATCCCTCGCCCTGCCCTCCGCCTCCGACAGCAGAGACGATGGATGGAGGGGCGGAGCCACAGGGATGAGGGGGGGTGGGGGCGGAGGTGGAGGAAGAGAGCCAAACAGAAGCTATACGTCGGCTGATTTTCTGACCACAGTGTCTGATCCGAAGCGCAGCGCAGACGAGTGTTCGCTTTGCTGAACAATTAAACGTCCTCACCTCGTTTCTCTAAGTCGCATCAGTTAACACCTCCTCCCAAAACTCACCTCTAGGGGGGAGAGAAATGGAAGGGTTGCCATCTTGCATCACTATCAGGTTTAGCTCCCTGGACTGAGCCCAACCAACCAAAGGGCCGTTACCCAGAATGACCAAACCTCCTTGGTGAAGTGGTGAAATGTGGTGAGAGATGGACTCCACTAGATTAACCTCTTCCAGTCAGTCTCTTTACTTCATTTGATCATATCGGTGTTTTTAGCCTGGCTGGTTTTGTGCCAATGAAGCACCTTTTGAATCGAGACAGACGGAGAAGGGAAAGGAAGCAAGGAAAGGAGATACAAAGACAGAGATGAGGGCAAGGCCGAACCTCCACGCCCCTGAAATGTGATGCGACGTTGTGGAGCAGCGGGTCGGTTCTGGGTCGGCAGCGCACTGAAAATGCTTTGAATGAAGGTTTCCACTGAAGGTTTCCACTGAACCAAACCGGTCAGGCCGGATGGTACCCGCTGTACTCCGGCTGGGTGATAAGAACAGACGGCTGAGAAACCTGAGCGAGGCGGTCGAGAAGATCCTGTTGTGTCTGTTTGTGACTAGATAGATAGATAGGAGATACTTGGCAGCATTTGCACCTGCAGCCGTGACTAGACACAGATCAGGGGTTCACTTTAAACTGAACTTAACTTAACGTCTTTTCTTATCGCCCATCTCTGATTTTGATGGCTGTAATCTTAGTCTGCATCATCGTCTGACATGTTAACTCTGAATGGTGCAGCGCCGGATTTCATCTCTAGGTTCACACATATATATAAAACCTCCTTAACTCACATCAAGTCGACCCGTGAGGATCAAAAGAGCTCCTGGGTCCCACAGCGGCTCTGCCAGGCGCCCGACGCTTCACGGCGATGTGGCATTTGAGAATCTCCCCTTCAACCCCCCCGACCTTCATTTGGCAGGAAAATACCGACGACCTTCAGCCAGAGATTAACATTAGCTTTGTCTCTGACCGTCCTTGGCTCCAGAGGCGAAGTGTATGAGAAGTGTGTGTGTGTGTGTGTGTGTGTGTGTGTGTGTGTGTGTGTGTGTGTGTGTGTGTGTGTGTGTGTGTGTGCAGTCACGTGAAGGCCAGATCACACATAATGAAGAGGCTTAATGTACAGCCCGACGTGTCCTAGTTCTCAGGCCTCGGAGGTTTACACCACGGGAGACGAAGAGCGCTTCACCTTCATCTTCATCGTCCCTCACCTCCCAATATTCACTCTCAGGCCACAAATCTGGCAGGTCGTTTTTTTCAAGCGTCATATCCTATAAGTTGGTCCGTTTGCTTTATTTGTTTGTCTCACTATTAGAAAGGCCTGACCGTCTTCACCATGACTGGCTGCTGTGTAATAAACCATATCAGAGCAGAACAGTTGTTTTACTGTTTTACCAGTAAAAGGGAACTTGACTTGATTTGTTTTATCCTCGGCTTCCTCGGTGGTGTCGGGATGCTGCAGAGAGCTGCTGCCGCCACTAGAGGGCTCACATCTCGTGCTGCAGGGATCCTGATGCTGCTGCTGCTTTCCTTTGGGCTCTCCTGAAGCGTTTCATTCAGAGTGACTGTAGAGAAACAGATTGTACTTGAAACTACGAAATGACAAAGCCCACGTTGGGTTGTGTAGATGTCCCAATGTTAACCAGGGTTCCTACACCTTTCTGTTTTCCCCTGAATGTCCAGGTCTGATCTCTTAGGACCGATACTATCAGGACAGTTCTGATCTGAAGTGGATCAACAAGCAGCCGAGCTTGTTTGGAGCTGGAGGAAAAAGATCAGCAACGCATTTAAAGGACATTTCCAAAACTATAAATGCAAATGTTCCATTTTCCGTAACTTCTCCAGGCCTGGAAAACACAAGTTTCGATTCCCATCACTGTGGGAACTCTGTCTAATGGTTTAGGGCAGAGTTCCTCAAATCCGGGCCTCGTGGTCCAGAGTGCTGCTGGTTTTCTCTCCTACCAGGAAGTTAAGTGCATTCATCCCAGGTCTTAATCAGTCCCTGATTAGACAGCTAGAATGGAAACTACCTGGCAGAATAGAAAACCAGCGGTACTCTGTACCCCGAGACCCGGATTTGAGGACCACTGGTTTTTGTTACAAGTTGCCTTCCGGTGGACCTGGACTGACGGACCCAGCCGGTCCTACCAGAAGTGCCCACAGTAGACATCAGTTTGCACACAGCAGCTTGGATAAAAGCATCCACCACATGTCAGATGCTCTTATCTCAGACTCTCTCCACTACTACACTAGCACCACGTCCTCCCTGGGCTGTGCTAACCGGCTGAACCCAGATGTGCCCGGGCCGGTCTGGCGGGCCACCGCTGAGCCCCCGCCACATATCTCACCGAGGCTGGACGGGGGTCTGACAGGCGCCGGCGAGGGGTGGAGGACTGGGCAAATATCGCACGCTGAACTCCAAAGGCCTCGAGCCGGGTCGCAGCCGGGCGCTGAATAGTTTGGAGGTTCGCAGAGAAATGTCGCATCCAGGCTCCAGATTTCCAAGCCGACCGAATTATGCAACTATGCAACAGTTGGGGGGAGACGGGTGATGGGAGGGGAGGGGAGGGGAGGGGAGGGGGGGTGGAGGGTTGTAAAAAATTAGGGGGGGGGGGCGCTTCATTTATGCTCATTCTCTTGGATGAGAAATTGATTTCGGCCGTGGTGGCGACACTTTTTTGGCAGTCGTGCGGGATGGTGCAGACGTCGTCCTGGTAGCCCGACGGCCTCCGCCAGGGTCACTCGGTTCGTTCTGACAGGGCAGAACATCCAGTTAACAGGATTTTGTTCCGCTGTACCCGACCTGCTGCATGGACATGTTCTCACCCCCGTGCTGCCTCTTAAGTCAAACTTGAAAGGGGGAAAATGAGGGATTTGGTGCATTTCCAGGAGAGAACCTTTGGGTCAGACGGACTGAAGGAGTGAAGGCTTTCCCTCCCAGTCGGTTTAACAGGTTGACTGGTTGAAGTAAGATGGCAGCAAATGATACTGGGCTGCCAGTGACAATAGTTGCTTTCAGTAGCGACTCACTTCCTCCCCCCGGTGAAGCCCAACCCTCCTCTCACTACGGCTGATGCAATCGCATGGTTCCATTGCGCTGCAGGAGTTAATCCCCTTCCCTTTTTGAATGGATACTCTAAGCCCCGCCCCCTTAACCTTTCCCCTCCAGGCTGGCAGGCCCACGGCGTCTCAGGTTTCACCTGATACCCACGACCTTTCGCCTAGTGGGGCTTTAGCAGCGGCTCAGCAGCAGCGAGCGTCTTAGCTGGTGGTCCGCCTTTCTGAAGCCCTGTACTTCTAGTTCTCTCTCACACACACACACACACACACACACACACACACACACACACACACACTCACACACTCAAGCAAACACACCCCCACCTCTCCCTCTCTCCTGTAGCACTTGACACACTTCAGTTAGCGGCCAAGTGTGGGAACGTATCCCCGGGCGCAGGCCAGCAGACGTGCAGACGGTGGTTGTTGTTGTTGTTGTTTGTTTCTTTGCGTTTGGGCAGAAGAGAGAGAGAGAGTCAGTCAGTTAAATGTTTCCTGGTTCGCCGCTGTGATTGTTTTTCTGTCCCTGAATGAGATTTATATCTGAAAACTAGAAACTAGAAATGACTTCCTGAAATGTGATGCAGCTCCACCACCTCCAGACTCGCTGGATCGCTGGTTTGACATTTCTCATATAACTCACAAATATTTCTTTGTGTTGTTTAGTTTTTCTGCAGGGAGGCGGGTCAGGTTCTCTGGGTCGGGTCCTTTTACAAGTGTCTAAGAAAATAGAACTTGAATGATCCCTCAGACCTCTTGGCAACTTAATCCAACTTCATGATGTGATTGTATGAGCGAGCCAGATGGTTTTTAAAGTCTGAGCTGGACTTTGTGTTCCCAGATCCGCTCCTCCATCACCACCTTGCTGTTCAGCGGTCGAGAGTTCAGCTGGACGCGCCACCTGCTGATCGCCGCCGCCATCCTGGCCTTCAACAACATGCTGGTCATCTTCGTGCCCACCATCAGAGACATCTTTGGCTTCATCGGTGAGTCTACTGGGCGGCAGGGAGTCAGGGACAGGGACCCTGACCTCTGACCTCTAGGTTGGGGAAGATAGAGTAACAATCTGCAACATTTTCATGATCCAAGCTCTAGCAGGTCATGAAGGTCTTCCATCTGCCGGTGTCAGGTAGGTCTTTCCTGGGAGACACCCTCTGGAGACAGGAAGTGATGCGGTTTAACGTTTCAACAGAAGAAGAACTGGGTTAGTTAGCATGAGCAGCGATAGCCACCGTGGCTGAACAGACAAAGAAAAGAGCGCCACCTACAGGAACTCAAACTCCATCAACATAAAGACGTCACAGATAAATGACTCTGATGTTCCTCAGAAAGAGATGCAGCATCTTGTTTGTTCCTGAAGCCTGAAGTCGTTTTTTTTTTACCAGACACGCCTCCATCTAACGTTTCAGCCTCAAGGTTTGGGATGACCTCCTTCCTTGTCGCTTTGTTGCAGGAAGTGAGTGGGAACATGCTACCTGAACACAGCCTCGTGCAGTATGTGAAACTGAGAACCTCAAACATTCAGTCCAATCTAGCAGAACACAGAAAGTCAATTTTTGCAGTTTTCTCAATTTGCAAAATTTGATTTCAGTACATGCAAGTAAACCAGGTTGATTTCTATTTCCTGGACGTCACAGAGAACGAGCCTGACGAGATCAAAACGATAGCAAACAGAATGAAACATATGGAAACAATTTGAAGACTATTAGGAAAAATAAAATGTTCAGAGAGAGAACAATGCACTCTGGGTAATAACATGGAAAATTATGGTGAGATACGAAGAAAGTGTGACTAGACTGTAAGATGACATCACCACTGACTCAACCAACAACATTGTTATCCTTCCTTCCCGCGATTTCCGTTTGTTGTTCCCAATTTCAGACTTCATGGAAATTTGGTTTGCAGACAAACTTCACAATAAAAGCGCACAATTAAAAAGAAGCTGAAGATCAACAAAACAGAACGCAGTCGAGCCTCGAAAAGCACCTTCAGGTTCAGGGGTCGTTTTCTGACCGCCGCTTATTAAGTCATGGAAAGAAAATTAAAAGCACAGAGGCTTAAAGTGTCAGGTCGTGTCAACCGTGGAGTCGCGTGGCCCTTCATGACCAGGGCGGGGGGGGTAAACACACACACTGTTCCTTAAGAGGTGGGTGAGTCGGCGTTACATCACACATTAGTAATATCTCTGGTTGCCAGGGATGAAACACTACAAATATTTTGAAGAAGAGACATGAGCCCTTAATGGAGGGTTTTATTCTGAAAGTGTCCTGTAGGTGGCGCTCTTTTCTTTGTCCGTTCAGCCACGGCGGCTGCTCATGCTAACTACCCAGTTCTTCTTCTGTTTACTCCAAACAAACTAACGGACATCACATGTTTGACCTAGGTGTACGGCAGCAGGGAGGAGCAGCCGGGGGGCGTTTGGTTTTACATGTGAGGTAGAATGAAATTCACCTTATCTGAGGAGTGTGGGAGCTCAACTACCTTTGTCACATTTCCACGTTCCTGCAACAACTCTCGCGAGATTTCAGAGTTCAGAGTTGTTGCAGGAAGAGGACGTGGAAATGTGACAAAGGTGGTCTATGAAAGCAAGAGGGTTGACTTGTTGCAGGAAGAGGATGGTGGAAACATAAATCAGCGTTGGAGACGTGTGTTGAAGTACAGAGTAGTTTAGAGTATTTGTTTTTTCCCAAAGATTAAAAAAAACAACAACAATGGTTGGTTTTTGCGCATTTCCAAACTGTGCCAACACAAAGGTTGACGAAGACTTTTCATAGAATACTTTTGTCAGGTTTCTACCGTCCTCTTCCCGCAACAAGTGAACCCTCTCGCTATAGACCTACCTTTGTCCACCGTCCATTTCAGAGCAGGACTTCTCCTTGGGCTAGACTTTAGTTTTCTGGTTAAAAAAGGTCTATTTCTGTAGTGATCCTTTCAGTAATGTTGTCAGACAAACGAATAACAATCTGAGCCTGTCGGTGGCAAAATCAAGCACTTTTAGTGGACGTACTTTGACCGCGCCTCTATGCCCCTACAGATTACATTGCAACCATTGAGCCCGTTTCCCGACTGTCGGCTGAGCCGATCTACCGGAGCAATTCCAAAACTTTTTGGACCTATTTTGCAGTATAATAGGCGATTTTGTGGATATAGAGGCCAGGTTTAAAAATCCCGGAATTCCTCCTTTAAGTACATACTGACTGGAGGCAGTGTCTCAGGGTTATCACACTGCAGAGCCTCACGCAGTAAAAACAATCTGCTGCACCAATCACAAATCGCTGTGGGAACCATGCAGGTAGGTGAAGCCGGCGACTCACCGGCCAGAGAGAGGATGTCAGAAATCCACTTTGAAGAAGCTCGGCGGGCTTGGCCCACGGAGAGGAGGTTTAACTGTCCCTGGAAGCTGAAGCGAGGCCTTTCGGATCCTTCATTTTAAAAGTCTTTACTCAGATGAAGTTTAATTTCCTTCTGGATGCTTTAATATGTTGTGAGATCAGACGGGATCTGGCGTCCTTCAGGGGCTGAACCCTGCTAGAAACTGTCTTGGTTTTTTTTTTAAAACACCGGCATCTGATTGGTCGATGGGGCCTGCGGCGGCCATCTTGGATGTCAACCACGTGAAGTAAGAGTCACAGCGTGTTACAGCTCCTGTTCCTCTCTCTGGTTGCTTGCAGGCTCGTCTGCCGCCACCATGCTGATCTTCATCCTGCCTGCTGCCTTCTACCTTCGCCTGGTCAAGTCGCTGCCGTTTCGCTCCCCGCAGAAGATCGGGGTGAGTGTGCAGAAACACACACACACACACACACCACACACACACTGACCTCTCAGCTACATGCCTAACCTTAACCTTTACCCTAATCTTCACCCTCAACCCAAACCAGAAATTAGCCCCTTGCAAGTGAAAATCCTCCAAGGTGACCGCCAAGAGGTCACAAGTTACTAAACTCTCTCTCCCCCTCCCTCTCCCTCTCCCTCACTCTCTCTCTCTCTCTCTCTCTCTCTCTCTCTCTCTCTCTCTCTCTCTCTCTCTCTCTCTCTCTCTCTCTCTCTCTCTCCTCTCTCTCTCTCCTCTCTCTCTCTCTCTCTCTCTCTCTCTCTCTCTCTCTCTCTCTCTCTCTCCTCTCTCTCTCCAGGCGGCCATCTTCCTGATCGTGGGAGTCGTCTTCATGATTGGCAGCTTGTCACTCATCACGATGGACTGGATCCACAACCCCTCTGGCGCCGGTGGTCACTAAGCCCCTCCCCTCCCAAACAACCTTCCCAGATTTTCACTTTCAAGAGTGCGGCCACCCAATCCGCCCCTCCCCCCAATCCGCCCCTCCCCCCCCCCCCACCCCCCCCCATCCCCCATCCCACTTCCTCCCTCAGCCGGTCCCACGTTGGGGAACTGGGCTGCATCCATCACAACAAACCGACACAACGTGCTGCACCAGATTCATCCTCTGCCTCTTCAGATCTCATGAATCCCCCAGAAAGTTTTACCGGAGGGAATCGTTTTAGCTCTTGTTTTTATTTGTTGTTATTCATTTTTTCTGTTTTTTGTTATTTTATTGCCGTAAAGATAATGGCATGCTGTAAAGCGATGGACATGACGGTTCACAGACAAGAGAATCAGAAACCGCAGGGAGGAAAACGGACTGCCGCCACGACAACCTCCCTTCATCATCATCGTCATCTTCATCCTTTCCAACCATGAAGAGACACAACTAAGCATTTCACACCCAAAGCAGATCTGAGAACTGCCAAATGCAGGGCTGGGAAGACGATGCAAGTCCTCTGTGTACTTGAAGACGCAGGGAGGTGGAGCCCGTCGTCAAGCTGCACTTCTAGCATTATGTTTCACTTTGTGTTAACACACACACATGCACACACGTACACACACACACATACGTTAAAAATGTCTGCAGTCCCTTTTCTCAAACACCACTTGCAACGACAACGACATGAATGGAGCAGTCGGCTGATCTCAAAGAGCTGAAGCAACAGTTTTATTTACCTCATCGATCACACATGACGGTTAACTGGTTGAATCGCTGCTCTGCTGCTCACGTAACAATCACAAACGTTGCCAAAGTCGACAAGCACATACGGTTTTAGTCAGTCGGACTCATAACCATGTATACGGCCTGGCCGACTGGTTCAAACCGGCTGTGTGTTACTGTCACAGGAACCTGAACAATGTACATAATCAAGTGTATCTACTGAAATGAAATGAACTGAACTGAGTGTTGTACATACTATCTCACCTGGCCTTGCTTGGCTTTCTCACTCTTTTTTATTCACCTGTTAAGTTTATCAGTTCCCACAGATGAGTAGGGCTGCACAGCTAATCACACATTATGCTAGATTTCTGTTTTCCCACAATAACAGTAGAATATTAGCAGATCTGCAAATATGAAACATTTCAGTCAATTGAGAAATGTCTCATGTAGCTGAAAATAGTTCACATGTACATATAAGGTGCCAAAATAGTCGTAAATAATGTCAGATCGTCAATCATGATCAAAACGTCGAGAACAGTAATTAGGATTATTCCGGCCTTCATCTGGTGAAGTGCCATAAACGGTGACATTTCCATCCCTGGACTGGACCCTGAAGTGACGCAGGACCACAACACACAGGGAGACTGGGACCGACTCGTCTGTCTCAGCTGGGCGTTTTCCTCTGTGAGGTCATAATGTGTCGTAGGAGTCAGAACCCGGACGAGGTCACGCGGTCGTCACGGTGCTTGTTGTCATCGGCAACACTTTTATTCACTTGGTGACCCATTCAGATGTCCCTTAAAGAGAACACACCAGACCAGGGGCCCCGTTCCAAACCTTCCGGTTATCAGTAACTAATGCAGGTTAAAGCTGCGATTTGTGAGGAATACATATCGGTGTCAAAATGTGATTCAGTCTGATTTGTGTGGTAAATCAATCTCATTATCTAAAGCTATAATCTCATTTATTTATATTCTTTGAAATTATCGTACAGTGAAATTTGAAACAGTCACCGTGGCCCCTGGTTTATTATGGTGTAAAAACATGATCCCTCATTCAGAACTCAGATAAACTGGTGTTATCTCTTGTTGTTGAACCCCTGAAGACATGCACGGGTCAGTTATTGATCCAGATGCAGGAGAGCTACCTGCTGTTACCGACCAGCTTCGCTCATCAAGCTCAGCGGGTTGCTCAGCCGGTTATCAGGCTGTCATATAATCGGCTTTCCATCAGTGGACAGAAAATCCCCCACAATCCCCGATGCCTTTTTTCAAATTCTTTAATGAGATTTTTTTTTTAAAAGAAAGATTGTGCCTTTTTGGAACATGTACTCATAATTGGCCTTTCCTCGTACTGGTGCCTTGGGTGGAGTCATGGAAACCAGTAGCTCCTCCTCCGTTACCGTGTCAACACATCCAGCCAAAGCAGACAGCATTTACAGATCCTTTGCGGATCTACATACATGAAACAAATAGATATTTCAAATGAAATAGTGTATTATGTGCATGTTTTGGATTTCATACGTGGTCCTTTTGGACAATTGTATATGCCTTGTAAATAATCTTTATTATATGGTACACTGACACTCATTGTCCATGAGGGGGTTGTTGGGGTTCTGCTCTGCAGTCTTCTGCAGCCCCAGTTTGTTTTAGTTTATATATAGATTGTGTATTTGATTTTTTTTTTTTTTTTTTTGTGCTATATAATAGTTTTACCTTTTTTCTCCTTATTGAAGCTTGTATATTTGTAGAAAATTTGGTCTCTATATATCCCTTTTCACGTCGTATCAGCATTTCATGAATTGATGTTGCCCGCTTCGAAGGGCCGCGTGGGCGGGGCTTACCAACACTGGGTTGAAATCAAAGCCACAAATAAGCAGTATTGAGGTGGAATCCAGCTCTGAAACCAGTCCTGCTAGCACGCTGCGATGGCCCAATGTTGTATATTGGTATTAGTTTCCAGTTTCCTTCAAGAAGAGGCAGAGCGTCTCGTCTCTTGGTATTTCCTCATGGTTTTACTTGAACTGAAGCTTCCTAGGGCCCATTAAAGGCGTAGCGAGTTTCAAGACCACATCGGGACCCATCATGAATGTTAAACGTGGACGTTTCTCAGTTTGGAAATAGCTTCTGATAGCCTGCGACCTCCGTAGCCTTTCTGCCATCGGTGGCTTCAGACCTTCGAACAACGAATCGTTCCTTCCTCACGTTGAGGTTTCATCTTTCTCGAGGCTCGTCTTACAATGAAGGACCAGAGGCGGCGGGGTTTAACGCCCCGCCCCCTTTAGTGACTCAGGTACTCAGTCTGGAAGTATTTTTATTCTCACTTTTGGAAAATTCAAATGTCTTCACCTATTTCAGACGATTGAGCCGAACTGTACCGAACTGTACTGTACTGTACTGGCTGGGGTGAGCTGGTAACTGGGCTCAGATCAGCTTCAGGAATGTGAAACAGGTGTATTCTGACGGTGTTTAGTACGGCCTTGTACAGAAGTGCTACCCAAAAAAAACCCACCTGCCTTATTTTTGTATGGGAACTCGCCCGGCGCCCCTCATGTCTCTGCTTCCTGTGGATCAAGCTGAACCTGCAGATTTGTAATTTTGCCCAAACGGGGGATTGTTTTGTATCAGTGAAGCAGTTTCATTATGATGAACAATAAAAATGTGAAACGAAAAGCAGCTGTGGTGTCGTTTCTGTCATCTTCTCCACTGTCGGGTTTTCTTTTCCTTCATTTAATGTTGTACCTCTTTGTGTGTGTACCCAGTGTATTACGCTCCTGGGAATAAGATTTTCTGTGTGTGTGTGTGTGTGTGTGTGTGTGTTGGCCAGACAAATTCTATATAAGCTCCACTAAAAGCATACTGCCACTTAGTTTGTAGCTATGTTATGATATTTTGACGTATGTAGGATGTACTATTTATGGGTATTGCTACCTCTGAAGACTGCATGAGAGAGAGAGTGTGTGTGTGTGTGTGTGTGTGTGTGTGCTCTCCCCACCAGGGATTACATAACGCGTCGATGGACGTATTTCTGGCATAGCAATCGAGTGATATTGGGCCTGCAGAACAAAACGGATCTCCCTGTCCTCGTCTCGCTCGCATCTACCGCCGACATGTAACACCAGCCTGCCATGTTCCCAGACGGTCCAGTCGGGGTGTTGGGTAACCTCGCTCCAGATCCATACGCCGTGGCTCAAACTTCAACCTTGAAATGAGCTGAGATAGCTGCTGCAGCCATGTGGCGTTCAGGGACTCGCGTTGTTGTAGCTCGCGTGTGATTGGAGGGTTTGTGGGTGTGTGTGTGTGTGTTGTGTGTGGGTTTGAGTGTGACTGTATGTATTAGAGTGTATGTGAGTTGCGACCCCTGACCCCCACTTTATGAGCCCTGCAAACTTAGGTGGTGGTGGTGGTGGTGGTGGTGGTGGTGGGGGGGGGGGGGGGGGGGGGGGGGGGGGCATTTAAAGCTGTTAGTCTTCCCAGCTTGCAGGTCATATTTTCTGTTCTGCTTCAAACACACATACCGTCTACATTTCTAACCAGACTGTTTCATGCTCTGATTCATTCAGTTTAGCAACATCTTACTGTAGTTCATATTGACCAATACCTCTCCTCACTCCGTCATGTGTATTTATGGCTTCTGTTTCAATCTTGTGGCTGTAGCTGTATTATCCGGTAGTATGTCACATAGTTCCTGTTATCACCGGGTACGTGTCTGTCAAGGTTTTGGACATTTTATGTGTTCAGTTTTGTGTCACTATCCACTATTATAATAATAATAATTTAAAAATAATAATAATAATAATAATAATAATAATAATAAAATAATAATGATAGCACTATAATATGGTGATTCATAGATAGAACTGTAAACTGATGGGATTGTTGTTTAAATCCAACCTGGTTTGGTGATATTCTGACGTTACGTTGCATTTTAGCTAGCTCAGCATCGGCATTACGTTAGCATTAGCCTTGTTAGCATCACTATATTGCTTCTGCAGTATTTGCACTATATAACTCTCCGTGTTGCAATCGTAAACCGACGATTAAATCCAACCTGACAACATTTAGTTGTTTGTTGGCTACTAGCCTCGTTAGCCATTAGCCATTACTTGATGTTGGCTTGCAAGCAGCTAGCACAGTATCGGTTTGTTCTTTTCCATGTATGAGAGAGAGAGCGAGAGAGAGACTACCGGCATCACCAGATGAGGATGCGGGCCTCGTGCCACCCCACGGTTTGCTGTGAGTGTAGTTACATAAGACCCGTGAGCCTCAACCTCTGGATGACAGCCTGTACTCTCTGCCTCTCTCTCCTTTCAGCGTTGAGGACATTTCCCTCGTCTCTCCTCCGCCTCGCCGTCTCACCGCCTGTCTGCATTCCTGTCTGTTAAAACCGTCTGTCTTCATTTCTAAATGTTAGAAACGCCCTTCAGATATCCTCCATCCTTCCTTGTATTCTTCCACCCGTACAGGTTTGTCTGTGTAGAGGTTTCTATTGGCATTAATGACAAAGAATCCATTTGACACTATAACAATACGATCCCAGCAAGAAGTACTTTATGTTGTCAGAGCTCAACGCTGAACTCGAGTTTTGTTGATAAGATTCTAAGCAACGAAGGAAAGCAGCGAGGCTGGTATCTACTACTATCTACTACGTTTCTGTTTGTTTTCTCCTACTTGGAGCGCCAGGTGGGTGGGGCTTGACGCATCACTGAATGACTCTCAAATACTTTCCCAGAACCTTCAGCCGCTCTCTGATTTGCCCTTTGGTGGGGAAACCCCGTCTGGCACCTCGGCGGGCTGAAATCAACCAGACAGACACAAACACCTTTAGACGTCACGGATGAATCAGATGGGATGGGAGCCTGTCACCGTCCCATGCTGCTCGCTGGTAAATACCGGCCATGTTGTTTTGTTTACCGTCTTTTTACCGAGCCACATCTCCCGCCGCTCTCCTTCTTTTTCATCATCTTCTTCAATTTTTCATGAGTGGCTGGATTCCTCCCTTTCTCTGCTGCTTTTCCACCAGGTTCCACCATCGTCTTCCTCCTTTCTCTCAGTGTATCTTCCCCTCCTTCCTCATCCTCTCCTTCTTTCCTTCCATCGCTCCCTCTCATCTCTCCCTCTCTCTTTTTTGTGAGGATTAACTGTCCTGCTCGGTACAGTGCGGTGAATTCCAGCAGTACTGTCACCGTTAATAACCCACTGTCCGTGTGGGAAAACGCCTCGGCACCACCGACCTGCAGAGGCTGTTAGTTTGTTTTACCGCTCTGCATTACCAGGTCGGTGGGTGGAGCTTGCCTCATGGATCAATGCAATGAAACCAGAGTGTTTAGACAATCATGTGAAAGTATTTGAGTGTCTGGGATTGACAGTTTACCTGGCATGACCTTAATTGTCCTGATGCATTAAACCCCACCCGCCTGGCCCCCCAAGCAGGTTAAAACAAACCTGCAGACGCTTGAATGATGCATCTCAGCTGAATCCAGCTACCTACAGAGTAGCTGAATGGAATTGAATTGTGTCTTTAAAGGGAAAATCCACCTTAACCCATTTAAAAAAGTTTAAAAAAACAGCTATTGGTTGTGTACCTGATGTTTGTTGGGTCCATTTTGCTGTTTGGTGGTGAAGTTTTCTTATTCCTGCAGGTCAGATAATAATAATAATAATAATAATAATAATACAATCTTTATACAGCACTTTTCAAAACAAAGCTACAAAGTGCTTCACAACCAAGTAAATAGAAAATGACAAAGGTCAAGAAAACAGAAAGATTAATGAGGAAATTAAAATAGTCCCATCCATAGGGATAAAACAAAATAATAATAATAAATAAATAAATAAAATAAAATAATAAAATATATAAAATAAATAAAATAAATAAAATAAATAAAATAATAAATAAAAATCAGGCAAGGCAACAACGATAAAATGAATAAAATCCAAATGTGATGATAAAATTCAGCTTTAAGAAGTGATTGAAGATGATGCCAGCCTGAGCTCTCCAGCCAGGATCAGTCAGAGAGCTACCTGGGCCACGCAGCGCCTTAAAGGTAATCAATAAAATACTACAACCATTCTACATCCTGTATTTCTATGAAGCAGACGAGGCATGTTGAGAGAACGTGGGTTCACCAAAAACACTTCAACACCAAATAACTCCTGGAATGTATTGAACACCGCAGATCGATGATGTTTTAACAGAGCATTGATGATTTATGAGAGCGGATCTTTGTCCTTTAAGATGGGGGCGGAGCCTCAGCGATGCCCCGGGGCTGCAGCTTACATAAGCTCAGGATGCTGGTTGGAGGCTGCGGACGCCACTGGGAGCAGCCGCCAGCATCCAGGAGTACAGTGAGAGGGTCACGTGTGGCTGACGTCGTGTGTGTGTGTGTGTGTGTGTGTGTGTGTGTGTGTGTGTGTGTGTGTGTGTGTGTGTGTGTGTGTGTGTGTGTGTGTGTGTGTGTAGTTTCTACCAGCTGCTATTCTGTTCCACAATCTTCACCATTTGAAAACCTCAACATCAGAAGGTTTTTACATTTTATGAAGTTTGTGTCTAGTTTTCTTGCAATGAGATTTTCCTTTTAATTTTAAGTCAACAAAGCATATCACCCTCCACCCGTATCACCCTCCATCCCCAATCTCACCCATGTCTATATAGTCTATTTTATACAGTGTATATATAGTCTTTTTAGTCGTTTTTAACAGTGTATAAACCCTATTTTATAACAGTCTATACAGTATTTTTTTGGTTTTGTTTGTTGTACAGTTTTGTTTTTTCAGTCTATAGAATCTAGTATTTAATTTTTAGTCTAACCAGTCTAACTTTTCCCTTTTATAAATGAAATATACTGTCTATAAATGTTTTTAAATTTTTTAGTGTATGTATACAGCCTGTTTTTTGTTGTTTTTTTAGTCTGACTTCTAGTCTACTTTTTACCCTGACTATTTTTTTTTAATAAATTATATTTTGGTAATTTTTACAGTATATGAAATCTATTTTTAGAGTCTGTTTTTACTATTTCTCAGTCTACATTCTTTACGGTCTATTTTATATTTTGTTACAGTCTATAAAGTCTATACAGCATAGATTTTTATTTTGTAGTCTCATTTTATTTTGTATTTTGTGTTCTATACCACCTATTGTTTTATTTTACAGCCTTCACGGTGTATATTTATTTGTAGTTCTTTGGAGTTTTTATTTTTGTTTAAGTGTGTCACTGGAAGGTGCCATGTGACACACAAGTGGTGGCAAAGATGGCGACACGGTGATAGAAACAACGTTTTGGTGTGAGAGAGCAGCCACCAGCCAAGGACACACACACACACACACACACACACACACACACACACACACACACACACACACACACACACACACACACACACACACACACACACACACACACACACACACACACACACACACACACACACACACACACACACACACACAAAGAGCATGGCCTTGATTCTGACCTTTAAGGTGCCTTCGGGACAAATCACAAGATGATCATGAAAGTGTAACAGTGCAACAGGTAATGGGACAAGAACAAGGAGTTAAAGAAAAAGAAATAGGAGAGGAAGGAGGAGAAGGAGACGAAGAAGAAAAGGGAGCAGGAGGAGAACAAGAAGAAACTTTATATAGAGAGAAAAGAGAAAATACTGAATTCGCCGGCGATCATTCATCCAAAGTCCACAGTTCTTCACTTTACTGACATTTTGTAGCAGTCAGTGAAGTTAAATGGCTAATACTGTTCATTGTATTGTTAGCCTTCACAGCTAATTAGCCTGAAAATTATTTAAAGCAGTGACATCTTGTCATCTTGCTTAATATTAATAAATATAAATAAAAATAGTTGGGCGAGTCACAAAGGGCCATTTCTTTAATTTAGCAGTAGAAAACTCTGCAACATGTAGCTAAGCTACTTAGACAGCTAAGTTAACCATTAGTTAAGAGAATGATGTTCCCTTGCTAGCTAGTTGCCAGTCAGCTAACTTAGCAAACTACAAAAACAGTGGTGGTTGGCTCCGCCCATTGAGGTTTAACTCAACCAATGATATTATTTCTGCCTCCAGAGCAGCTCTAGGCGGCGTTCCCTAACCCACGGACAAGACCTTGGCTGTGTTGTTGTGGGCGTGTCTCAAAATATTTTGAAGCCTTCTCATTGGCTGACGAAGTCTGTCAGCAGATGTTGTTTACCTCTGCGCTGTCAAAAGTCCAACTAGTTTAAACGTTTTTTGTTGCTATATTTTGCACTCCACCAATCCACGCCGTCCATCAACGCATAGCTCTCATTGACATACATGGGATGTTGTTTTTGTGACATATCGCAAACTCCTAACATGAACAACGCCTCGAACACCCACAGTATCAACAGTTTGTTTTTCCCTTTGCTACATCGCCAATCCTTTAACAAATAAAACCACATCAAATATTGACACACTGACACACAATTGTAACGCTACTCGGTACTCTGTACTTTTTTAACTGAACATCCTTTATCCAGAGATGGTGTTGCGTTACAGACCCCTGCCCTGTGCAAATACTGTGGAATTGCAGGATCCTTCCCATTATGTTGAAAAATGACTATCCTCCATTTAAAAAAAAAAATCCATCTCAACAGGTAAGAAATTAAAAGAAGCTGTTGAGAACATTGCGTACTGTTCCAGTGAGCGGTACTTTTGCAAGCGCTGCAACCAAACCAAACCAAAAATTTATTTTAAAAAATTCAACCCATAACCTTTCACTTCTCTGCTCCCCTTGTTTTGTTTCACCCCTGGAGCACATCACTCTGTTTCCAGGAAAATGCAAAGCAAACACCAGGCTCCATCTCCACAGTTTCAAATGTCTGTGTGAAACATACTGAACTCATAACGTGGGAACACTTTTTTGACAGTGGACACAGTCATCAATCAGCATTATACAAGATAAATAGCCTGTCAAAACATAATATAACATAGATACACGTCCACATGAATCTACAGAAACAGTTCAAATTGGGAGGTGTAAAAATCTTCAAATTTGTATGCCCCCCCACACCATTTCTAAAGCATGTCTGCGTTAGTCAAAGTCTAAGATACACAAATCTACTAAAGGTACAGAAACACATTTTTACATATTTTGAGAATTCGATTTTTACAGTTAATTTTCCCATTGTAATGAACATTTTTTGTATTGTGTGAATTGAATTAATGAATGAATGTCATCAACTGTAACAAACACATCATTACCAAAGCAATGCAATTTGTTATGGTAGTGACCATTATGGTAGTGACGATCGTGAATTTATTCTTGGCATACGTCCAAAATGCTAGCTAGCTCATGGCTAGTGATCATGGATTTAGACAGTTGTTTCTTCTATAAAACATACTGTGTTGGCGTAAAATCCAAAATATTTATAAAATATGAAAAAATAAATGTTTGGTAATGACGCCTGTTAATGTCACACACACATTTTCAGACTTAGGAGCACAATTAATTCAAAATGTTGGAACAGACCGACTCCCCTTGTGGCTATGATGTAGGCTGGTTTCCTTGGTGCAATTTTAGGGGTGTGGCTAAAATCAGGCTCAATTAGATAATAAAGATATCAAGATAAAAAATTAAAAAATTGTCAAAAATGTCTGTGGTATTGTTTTGACAAATTTAAGTAAGACGACCACCTTCCAATATAAAGTGGCATTTAAACCACTAATATTTAACTTTCATATTATCTCATACAAAGCCTGTGACGTCACTACATGGTGTAATGTTCTGTTCAAAATCTGAAAATTTGTTTCTAAAACACTTTTCTTTGGTGGAGACAAAAATTTGAACCACTCCTGTAGAATTACCCATATACACACACACATGCAGTATGTATATACAGTCATGATTGAAAGTTTGGGAGCCCCTTGTGCAATTATAGAAATGTTGAGTTTCGTTTATAAACTAAATAATCAGTGTTGCAAGCACTCAACGGTGCTACAGTAGTTGGCTAGCCGTAGCTTACTTTAGTTTACTTTAATAGATACATAAATCGTTACTAAACAAACAAGATCACCACCATGTTATGAAATGTTGGTGCTCACTACAAATGATCTAAAAGTCGCCTGCTGCAGTCACGGCATCATCACTTCCTGTTGATAATACCAAAAGATTTGAGTCACCGTGTTTTGAAAGAGCGGCCAAACACAGATAACACATCTTGTGCTGGAAATTGCTCTCATTTGAACAGATATGTTGTCGGTTCAAAGGTGACGGCCTTTGAAGAGCCGAAGGTGCCGTAACAATCTCAGAAAATTACATCATGCTTTTATGAATCGAATGTTGCTCTGTGTCGCTGCATGTCGAGCATGGCAGTATCAGTGGCAGGGTCCACTAGTAGTAGGATACTACTACTGTTGCGTAATTGTTCCATCAAACCCCACCCATGTGTTACTCCAGGAAGGTTAAAATAAACACTAAGAACAATTACAAAATGCCAGAGCCAGTATCAACAGTGTTAATGTAATCACTTCCCATTTCCCATTATAATTGAATAAATATTTCCTGCTATTAATATAATAATATTTTCCTGTTAATGTTATTACATTATTGGGTTTTTTTTTCCATTAACAGGAAGGTTTCAAAAATATAACTGATGATGAACATGTATCCACAGTCATTACATTTATGAAAACTGAACATTTCAACCTTCCTGACCCAATAATGTCAACATTTGAGAGCACACACACGTCAGGTGACTTAACTACACTCTGAGCTGCAGGTTGTTGTGACGTTAACAGCTGTAACAGGTTGCACATCCAAACTTGTTGATGCAAAAAAAATAAAAAATGGAAGTTTGAAAGTTTCGAGGTGGAGGGAGCGCGGATGAATTTTTGCCACGAATGCACAGTCGTCATTTAAAAAGGCTTAGTGTAGTTATTCGTCTGAAGCAGGGGGCGTCGCCAGGAGGACATATCTCAGGTATTGTCAGAGTAAAGAATGTAAGGTTGGGCATCAGACAGGGTTAGTGTGGAATTCATAAAGTCTCTGATGGTCTGTTATTAAAACCCTGCCGCCACAAAGGCACGGCTCAACTCCTGAATGTCGAGTAAAGGTATATAATATGACGCTATGAAGTTATGTTTGTTCAGCTGTGGGCTCCGTCCACTCGCCCGCCATGTGTTGTTTTGATGTGCCTGTTCCTGTGCAGGAGGGTTAGGGTTAGTGCAGGTACTGTATTTCCTTCAGATGGTTTCTGTGGCGAATCATGACGGCGCTCAATATCACACCCCGGGATGACTCGGCATGTTTTGTGAGACCTGCTGCTGCCTGTATGAGGTTTTTGGTGTCAGCCAATCAGAATCAAAGAGCAAGGGCTTCTTTCTAGACCGACGATCAACAATCATACAGGAGAAATCCATCAGAGGAGAGAGACCAATTTCTACACCGACAGTAGATAGACCAGAATGCAATGCAGCTTTAAGACAAGTTGGGTGTTGAGTAAGGAGAGTGACTCGCTTTCTCTTAACTGGAAACTCTTGCTGTCTTGCTCTAACCATCACTGTCACCATTTATCTCTCCATCTGTAAAACACACAGCAGGAATACAAGTTCTTTGTTTGTTTTTCAACAGGCATTCTGGGAAAAGCAGACAATCACTAACTGAAGTAGACGAGGAAGGTTGAGGGAAAGTGGGAACAAAAATAACAAAAATGTTAATTCATCACACACATTCCCAGAATTCACTCTGACGAAACACCTTTACATTGGAGAAAAGTAAATAATCTGGTGGTTGTATCAATAAAGAGAGCTGTCAGAGAGCTGCGGGATCATCCTCGGTGTCCGGTGCTGCTTCTCAGTGTGCAGCAGAAGGTTACGTAAAGCCGGTCAGAGCTTCCTCCAGTCGCTCTGAACGGGAGTTGACATGCGCTGGGTCGGGCTCCCTTCACCTGGACCAGAAGGTTTGGTACCAGGAGCTCAGGTTGTGTTGGGTTAGGTATCCCAGTCCGACAGCCAGGAGGTTCAACCTCAACCCAAACGCTACGCTATCATACGATACACTAGACGTGATGTCATTCAGTCATCCATTCATACAGTGGACGTGGGACAGAGAGAGAGACAGAGACAGAGACTGAGAGACAGGTGGACAGAGAGAGACAGGTGGACAGAGAGAGACAGAGAGAGAGAGACACAGACAGACAGACAGAGACAGAGAGAGAGAGACAGACAGACAGACAGAGAGAGTGAGACAGACAGACAGACAGAGAGAGAGAGACAGAGAGACAGACAGAGAGAGACAGACAGACAGACAGACAGACAGGTTCATCATTCCATGTACCTAAAGGACATTCTTGTAACCATCGTTTGAGACTGTCCCGTAAAGCTCGCAGGTTCCTTCCCAGCCGACGTTGCGTGAGCAGGTGTGACTGGATGGATATCACCATTACAGAACCAAGAGCAGAAAGTGGGTTATCAGGAATGTGTGTGTGTGTGTGTGTGTGTGTGTGTGACCTGCCGCGATGGCCTCATTAGAGAAGATGTCTCAGACCAGCCTGAGAAAGGGAATCAGTCACCAGGATGCCAACTGCAGCCCCACGGTGCGTTCACTTTCACACCGGGCTGATCTCAGGTCAGATCTGGTCTGCGTCTCTACCGGCCTGGTTTCTGCTGTTCCTGGTAACAACGGCACAAATCTACACATCGTCAGCCACGGTAGCTATCGCTGCTCACGCTAGCTACCCAGTTCTTCTTCTGTTGAAACGTGAAAACGCATCACTTCCTGTCTCCAGAGGGTTTCTCCCGGTGAAGACCGACCTGACACCGGGTGTTGAGAGCAGCAGATGGTAGAAGCTTCCCGTTATTCAGGTTGCAGTGATGGAAGGTTGCAGAGGAAATGAAAAAATAGTAACCTTAAATAAAAAATATATCCTTTTCTTTACTATTTAAAGTGTGGCTTTGTCCGTTTATCCTCTTTTCACATTCCTGCACGAAGAATCTCAAACCGATCCATCTCACGTAATGTTTTGGAAAGGGATCCTGTCCATGTTGCCAAAACATTGCGTAAGATGGCGTTGTCCTGATGTGAGAGCGTCTTTACCGTCAGTCGCCGTGCAGGTTGGCGCTCACACTAGAAATCAATCCGTCATATGTATCGCACTTCACTGCCGAATGTCTACACATCTCACACCACCGACCGTGTTGACTCGCCACCGTCACAAAGCCATTTCCAAGAATAGCTCCTCAGCACCAAAAATGATACCTGGATACGAGGATGACCTACGCCTGGGTTAGGGTGTTGATGCTTTCTGCAGGTTAACTCTGGCACTACTTTGCGTCGGTGTTCAGGTGCTGGACTTCACAAACAGCCACGTTACGCAACGATTACCGGCAAATCGAACCCCCCCCCCCCACCGCCATGAAAACCTCATTGGGAAAAGAAAAATGGAAGAGACAGGAAGTGAGAAGGGCTACACAGAGAGGTGCTCAGTTTGGATGGAAGGAGGTGGAAGATGAGGAGGAGGAGGAAGATGCAGTCAGAAGCTTTGGTGTGACACAGTTCAAGGACCGATGTCTTAAGATGTCGGATGACAGCCCGCTGACCTCGTCGCCTCCGAGGTCTCGAATCGTGTGCTTCTGCTATCGTGAAGAAACTTATACGGAGGAGGAGTGAGCAAGACGTGTTACTGTAAGAGTGATTAATTTTAACTTCAGGATTGCGGGAACATCGAGAGTTAGAAGTCACTCTAAAAAAAGGTTTTATAACACGCTGACTCAACTTGTCTAGAAATCCCGCCCTGTTGTCACGAACCACCCGATTCCACTGACGGCGCAAAACAAAAATGGGATACAAAACAACTATTGGATACCGAAAACGTTGATTTACACCAGACACCCGACATTTAAAGGCAATTATACAGGAAACGTAATCATAGTTTCCTTGAGCAGTAGGATGGAGGTTAGAGGAACTGGGTGGGAAAATGTGGGTGGGGTAGGTGATTGTCAACTATCCCTGGATTAATAAAGATTAAAAAAAGGTAACTAAGTAAATAAGTATCGAGGAGGCCAAGTAAGCTAACAAACAAGCACAAAACTTTCACACACTTTGGCGTTAAAACAGCTCTTTGCAATCAGAAAGATAATTAGGTGCCAATTTCACAAAGCGGTGCAGGTAGCGGCAACTTTTATTTTGAAATTACATTTACACAGGTTTTCGCTGTCTGCTGCAGGTCGTATCAACTTTTATTCAGCGTCAAAACGTCGGTAAGAATTACGAAACGATCCACTGACGCCTCGACGGTGCGGCTCACAGATGGCTCCATAACCCACGTTGCTCACTTCTCGTCAACCCGTTTGGTTTTGCAACAGACGTTTAGAAAGGGAGTGAATGGTGCAGCGTAATAAGAGACCTCGCTATTTCTGTAGCTGCATTAACTTACGAGCTGCTGCATCCTCATCAGCGCTTCCTGTTAACCTCAACACACTCTCACATGCTAGTCGACTCACCCACCCTGCCCACTTTTATTTTGTCATCCACCTCTCTCTTGCATCATGTCCTTTAGATGACTTGTTTGTTTGTGTTTTTTCTGTTTCATTTTGTTTAATCAAATGTTTGCACAACTCCCCTCAGGATGCTACTCAGCTCGCCGGCATGCACCGATCAGCCATACCATTAAAACCACCTGGCTAATATTGTGTAAGTCCACCCTCGTGCCGCCAAACCTCCTGTGATGGGGGGCGGGGTTGCAAAGCCAACCGCGGACAACCAGGGTTTCAAAAAGCTATTTTTTAGGCGAATAGCCACTAAATCTGCCTAAACAGACGAAGGGAAGGGAACACAAAGGCAAAAAAGGGAGAACTGAAGTAATTCTGAGGTGCCCCTACAAGGAATCTAAAGACGAAGAGACAACAACCCACAACGGGCGGTAGTCTCTTGAGAAACTAACGGAAAACTACCCTAAACAGGTGACAAAATTCCCCGAAAGAAAAGAGACAGAAAGAGTAGAGTATAGAGCGACAGGCTTTCTTTAGAGAGAGAATGTGAGCGTACCGATACCGGCCAAGTGTAGTGCAAACTGACCCTTAAGCGCCGAGCGCTGGGCGAGGCCGGTTTATAAAGGGCGCGGTCTCATTACCGGGATGAGCGGCACCTGGTGTTAAAATGGTGAAAGGGGGAAGGTCCAAAGGCACCACTGCCCCCAGTGGCTGAGTCAGTCACTGCACCATGACAAAACCAGCTCTGACCCGTCGAGGCACAGGACCTCCTCAAGACCTCTGAAGGTGTCCTGTGGTATCTGGCACCAAGACGTTAGCAGCACATCCTTTAAGTCCTGTAGGTTGCGAGGTGGGGCCTCCGTGGATCGGACTTGTTTTTCCAGCACATCCCACAGATGCTCCATCGGATTGAGATCTGGGGAATGTGGAGGCCAAGTCAACACCTTGAACTCTTTGTCATGTTCCTCAAACCATTCCTGAACTATATTTGCAGTGTGGCAGAAAGAGGCCACCGCCATCAGGGAATAGCGTTGCCATGAAGGGGTGTACTTGGTCTGCAACATGTTTAGGTGGTACGAGTCAAAGTAGGTTTCCCAGCAGAACATTGCCCAGAGCATCACACTGCCTCCGTCAGCTCGCCTTCTTCCCATAATGCATCCTGGTGCCATCTCTTACCCAGGTAAACAAAGAACACATGTCTATCTATACAGAAAGAAATCACTCCTTTATACAGACAAACAACTTCTTACGCACTTACACTCTGATAACACCGACGGCCTTGAAGGCAGTTACGCAATGGTACAGATAGCAGTAAAATGAAGCAACACGACAAAATGTTTAAGATACATGACCACAACTAGGCGTTTTGTCTCCAACACACTTTGAGGTGCATCTTCATGTCGCTGCCTTATCGGTGGTGTTTTGAGTCGGAGATTAAGAGCAGATTGGAGTTTCAGTTCCACAAAGATTTCTCGGAAGAGCTGCTCTGGATGCTGAAATAGCTTAGCGGGAAATGAAGGAACTGTCAAAATAAAAGTATAAATAAAACTAAAAATGGCAACAGCTTCTTTTTTCATTCATCCATCACCATGGCATTCATAATCCCCGACCAACATGTTCATGTGAGAGCCTGGTGGCATGCCAGCAAAGCATATGATCAAAACTATTCCACTATCAAACCATTATACCATTATCAAACATTACCACCAACATGACTGACTCACTAAAAACACTTTGAAAATACTTTAAAAACACTTTAAAAATACTTTTAAAACACTTTAAAAATACTTTTAAAACACTTTAAAATACTTTTAAAACACTTTTCCCAGCATTACATATGTGTGTGTGTTGGATCCGGCCACTGATGCAACATTTCATCATGACCCCTTCCTGTTGGGCTTGGGCATGCACATGTCCTCTTAACCTCCAGCTGCGGACAGGAAACTGTCATCGAGATGGCATTTCACAGCACTTCCTGCAGCGGAGGACATAACCATAGAGAGACATCCAGTCGCACAGAGCAGACAGGAAGTCGGGTGACGTGGCAGATAAGTTATCTATGTGCTGCTATTTGAAGAACTCAAAAACACAAGATGGAAAAATAAATCATCACCTGAAGTTGGTTCTGCAGCTCAGCGGAGAAAAGGTTTCACCAAATCTCAGCGGTTAATAAATGAAAAACATAGAAGATTTAGTCTCTTACAACAGGATTTAGTCAACCAAGTATTTACTTTAAAAACGTTCCCTCATTTTTTGAGCTGTAGTCATTTTATTACAGTGAGTCACTTTTTCAAATCAAATTTTGTGAAGGATTTCTTCATTTGCTTCCACAACATGGACACGTGAGAGATGGAGATGGAGATCGGACAGCGTTGATCTCCATCTCCATCTCTCTTGTTTGCTGCATGTTGAAAACCGAGCGGCGGCCAGACAGACGTGTACAGCTGATGTTACCTGGTGCGGAAGGAAGTAGATTCGATCTGTAGGTAATTTTTCTGTCTGAACCTGCAGCACGTTTCAGTTAGTTCAGCTCGTCGTTCGGTGTGGTTGTGACCCCTGATGACCCCGACACTAGCCGGTCCTCATACTAACCTACACCTGCAGCTGAAAGTGTCCCAGTTCTGATTTGTTCTATGTGACACAGATCTGATGTTTTCTAATCAATGTGAACAACAAAAAGCTGTATGGAGTCTCAGTTTATTTTATTTTATTTTTGCCTTCATTTGATAGTCAGTAGAGAGAGACAGGAAAGATCAGAACCCAGGACGTCGCGGTTTATCAGTTCTGATCTGGACCACACGGATCTGTGGTACAACATCAGATCCTGAGACATAGCTTCTATCCTTCATCTCTCATATCGCCAGGATCTTTTTGGTGTGTTTCCCAGTTTTAGACCAAGCAGTAATGCATAACCAGCTGTAAATATGAAACAAGATCATTTATTATTGTCGTAAACCCCAGAAACTGTTTGTCTCGGTCCAAGCTAACTAAACCTAAAAACCTATCCCAGTTTTTGCCCAGACAGCTTAACAGATACTCAACGTATCGCTGCTCAGTGGGAAGCCAAATAGCCAACTACAACAATATGTTGTCACCTTCCCTCTTGACTAAACCAAAGTAAAGGGAATGTAAATGTTGAGTTATCTCGATGGAGGATGGAGATCGGCTTGTTAAACTGAAATGAGATCTGAAGCTGTTTATTACGACTGAAACCTGGAATTGAAATAGTGATTTCTCAAGAAAAAGGGAACCACCTGGTCACACACATACGGAAGTGTGTGTGTGTGTGTGTGTGTCTGTCTGTCTGTCTGTCTGTCTGTCTGTCTGTCTGTCTGTCTGTCCCCCTAATCCTCTCAGTCTCTGCAGCTCTAATTCCTGTGCCACCCCGGAGCCCTAACCTCACCCTGCGCTGTGAACCGAATTACCTCCCGCTCCCTGGTTTCTGTGCAGGGAGTGTGAGAGGTTTGCATTTGTTTCATGTTTTAACAGCTACGCCACACACACACACACACACGCGCACACACACACACGCACACACACACACACACACACTGCAATACAAAGCCAAGCAGCAACCGTGTGAGGAGTGAAACTGAGATAAACTACTACAGTTTTCCCTCTCATCCCTCCAAAGGCAGTGCTAGTACTGGAGTATTGTTTGGCAGCGTTAACACACAGAATTCTTGCTCATATGAAATCTGAACCCTGGTAATGACCTTTGACCTTTAAAAACACTCAACAAGTTCTCAGTGTTTTGCCTTTGCAAGCAGTATGGGCGTACCTACCTACTTTTCTACCTTCCTTTAACAGACGTCTAACTGGTTTGTAGAGTCTCCAAAGTGAAAGTTTAACAGACGTCTATGAACATTGAAGTCTTCTCTGGTGCACATTTCTGATATTTACAGCTGTTCATGTGTTGTTTAAGTATGTATTTACTGCTTGGTCTAAAACTGAACACACCGAAAAGATCCTGGGAGATGAGAGATGAAGCAGAGACGCCCTGCTGGAAAGACGTCTAGAGTTCAGTGGGTTGGCGAAAGATGATGATAAATATTGTCTGAAATGTGGAAATTCTCCAATTCTAACCACCACAGCTACAAGTAAAGAAATTAGAAATGTCAAAGGTTTCACACTGACATATCTCTCTCTCTCTCTCTCTCGCTCTCTCTCTCCCATACAGCCCGGTGGAGGCCAGGGGGAGTCACCGGGTTCACAGCCCGACGGAGGGTCCATCCCGGGTGGAAAGTTTTGGGAGGGCGAGACGAGCGGCCTCCCCTCCCGGGCCCCTAAGGCTAACGTGATCCCCCCATTTGTGCTCCTGTCATGAAGAATGCGCCCGCTAAACCACTTTCCCACCACTAAGAGGATTACTAAGGTAATGCTGCCGTATCAAGAGATGCTCCGGCAGATCTAGACACTGGGAATCTGAAATTAATAACTCATGTAGAAACGTGAAGTGAGGTTTGACTCTACCTGGCAGCTTGCTGAGGAGAAGCTAGCTAGGCGACCTTTGCAACATTGGCCTACTTCTCTAATGACCCTCAGAGGCTTTCCAACCAAAGCGCCGGTCAAATATCCTTTTGGAGGAAAAACTGTATATTTGAAAAATATACTTCATACTTGATATTTGTAGGTGAAAAAGTCTTAAAATCGCTATTTACTTTACTTTTATGTCGGTGTTCAAAGTGTCGCATCATTTTCAAAATCTCGCAAAACAACAGAGAAGGTGAAATTTGACATTTGCAATGGAGGAAGAGTTGCCCTCGACTCATGGTAACTCATGGTGATTGGTAAGAGATTGAAATGATGATGGCAGATAAACAATTGACAATAAACCTTATGGGAAACGTGCAACACCATAGACGCTCTTTGAAACGTCCCTGTTAAATCATAGAAAATAGATGAAGAGTGTTAAGTTATTCCAATTAAGTGGCAATAAGCTTTTTTGTGACTAAACACCAAGTCAGCCGATGGACACGTGAACCTGTCGGGTGAATCAAATCAGCCTCATGACAACAAAGTCAAATCCACTCATACTTGGTCAAAGCGTCGATGTGCACCGACTTTCCCACTCTGCTCGCTGTTGTTTAGGTAAGAAATGTTTACGTAGCGACTCCTGTCCTGTCGCAGGCCTCACATCCGATCAGGATCAACTATGCCTGTGTGTGTGTGTGTGAGTGTGTGTGTGTGTGTGTGTGTGTGTGTGTGTGTGTGTGTGTGTGTGTGTGTGTGTGTGTGTGTGAGACAGAGAGAGAGAGATGACAAGCGTTCCAAAACACAACTGACTTCCTCTTTGGCGACATGTTTGCTTTTCAGTCTGATGGCCACCGGCTGCCCTTTTGTGTCTGCAGCTTCAAATGGCGGGTTGCATTCACGCATGCCCAACAAAAACACACACACACACACACACACACACACACACACACACATAAATGCACATGCACACACACGTAGACCTAGACATGCACGCACACACAAAACACATGGAATGCGAGATGAAAACAGCACGAGTTGTTTGCATGCGTAGCACATGATCCAGACAGTGGAAAACATGTGTTGGCTGAAATTCTCCCTGAATCATTTCTTTGACATTTCTTCTTTGCGGTTGGATTTTAACGGCGACCTGAACCGACACCTCGACTCCAGAACTCACACTGAATGCAAAACGGCCATTTTGGCGACAACGGCACTAACGTTACTCGTTACTGTGACGTTCAGTCCGGCATCACCAAAAATTCATAAAAACCCTGAACGAAATTTAAAACTGAGGGAGACAAAAATGGCCACGATGTTAAGGACAGTTTTTGAGTTTCATTCTTCACACTTCCACTGAAAAGAAGTGTTTTTTTATCAGAACACAAGCGAGTACGCAGCCTGAGACAGTAGAACCGTGTTGTCAGCAGCAGGAGGAAATACAAGGAGGAAAAACAAAAACTCAACAGACGGGCGGTTGAGAGTCTGGAAGGCCTGCTGCCAGTTTCCAGCAGTAGGAAAGAACATTTTCGATTTCATAATTCAGTGAAATGAGACTTTAAAGGACCAGAAAGCCTCTAACATCAGATCACGGTTCACATGAAGCCGTCCTGTCTCACTCCGTCCTGTCTCACTCCGTCCTGTCTCACTCCGTCCTGTCTCACTCCGTCCTGTCTCACTCCGTCCCGTCGCGGCTTTGCATTGAAATTCAAGACCGAGTCAAAGAGTCGATCGTGTCCATCCCGACTCTCAGGGGTGTCCATTCATTTGGGGTCAACTCTCCATCTCAACTATCCCGTGCTCCTCTCCCCCGGCGGTCCGAACCCGGCTACCCCTCACACCGCTTGACCCCAGAGCAGATCCCTGGATTCCCTTTTCCCTAACACCTGAAGCCAGCGGAAAAACCCAACAACCTTTATTTTCCCATTAGAGCGGGCCGGCGGCGAGCTCGTCCGTCCGTACTGTAATAAAGATCCTCCTCAGAGGTGAGCCTTCCAAGAACACTCACCGGGGGGGAGGAGGGGGGAGGAGGGGGGAGGAGGGTTGTTGAGCAAGAAAAGCCCCCCGTCTAAACCCAGGGAAAATGAAAAGTTAATACGTTTGGGCCGGCGGGAAGAGGGGGGGAAAGGGGGGGAGAGGGGGAGGGGGGGGGAGAGGGGGAGAGAGGCCGGGGGGGGAGAGAGAGGCCGTTAGCGATCCGGCCGGGCCACAGTGGGGGGGGCTTGGTGGGGGTGATGGGGGAAAGGTATTTATCTTACCAGCAAACCCAGATAGATGATAGATAGATAGATAGATAGATAGATAGACAGATAGATGATAGATAGATAGATAGATAGATAGATAGATAGATAGATAGATAGATAGATAGATGGATAGATAGATAGATAGATAGATAGATAGATAGATAGATGGATAGATGGATAGATGGATGGATAGATAGATAGATAGATAGATAGATAGATAGATAGATAGATAGATAGATAGATAGATAGATAGATTATGACTTCCTTCCCAACATCAGGGAAACTGGATTTAATGTTGGGAAATACATTTCGAGAGTATTTCGCCATTTATTACAATTTATCTTCAAAATACAAAGAAAGAAAGAAAGAAAGAAAGAAAGAAAGAAAGACAGAGTGAAACTGAAGTGCTGTGTTCTCCACCCTGTCATCACAACAGATCAACCTACACCAGGTACGAGTCCTGCAGCGGTAAACACACAGTAGGTTAGTTAAAGGCCAAAAGCAGTTCACACACGTTGATGTTTCACTGAGACAGCCTCCACTTCCTGTTGCTCGAAGACGTCTGTGGTTTGCTGCCTTTGTGATTCAACAGGAAGTGGCAGGTCGGTTTTTTCCCTCCATAACTATCGACAGCGATTGGTCCGCAGCAGCTTTGACTTCTCGCTGCAGCCTGCTGGACGCCAGACTGCTTACAGGGTTTTCTGTCTTCATAAACACGTTCCTGTTCTTTTATTGTACTTGGTTTTACTTGAATTCATCCATTCTGACACAAGCGTTCACCTGGGGTCACCTGGGGTCACCTGGGGTCAACTGGGGTCACCTGGGGTCACCTGGGGTCACCTGCCACCTCTCACTTCCCAGCAGCCTCCAGTCCTCTGGGGTACAAACCTCTTGACAAATTGTCCTTGAGTGAGAATTGCGCAACACACCTTATCAGTGTTGTTTAGCATGGGAGGTCACAGTGGGAGACAAACCTCTGACCCAGCGGGCGGTTAGTGGCGTGCTGAACACATGGCAGCAGCAGGGTTGGGGGTTCGATTCCCTGTCAGCCCAAACAGATACTTCCACTGTTAAATATCACCCGTCTGTGATGTTCACTTCATTCCAGGAGTTTTGGTAAACTCAACCCCTCAACCTGCCTCGTCTACTACTGTGTAACACTGTGAGGGGAATCCCGGTCTGTCTCTCCAGACCCGCAGACCTCCAGACCTCCAGACCCCCAGACCTCCAGACCTCCAGACCCCCAGACCCCCAGAGTCCTGCAGGGAAAGCCAGTGTGAAACTCACCAGCATGAGGGTCCAAGTCCAAGTCCGTTCTCTCAGCGCTGCTGCAGCACTAGAAATCCAGAAATCTACACTTCCATGTAGTTTTCTGCAGTGTGTGTGTGTGTGTGTGTGTGTGTGAGTGAGTGTGCACTGGAATTTGTGTGCACACACACACACACACACACACACACACACACACACACACACCACTATG
>JAXDDW010000104.1:395000-425000 GCA_034670385.1 Hoplostethus mediterraneus
TTTCAGTGTGGGCTGGTAGTTTTAGTTTAGTTTTATTATTTTTATTTTTATTTCATACAAATGTTTAGTTTTACTTTAGTTTTTATGTAGTTCTAGTTTGGTAGTAGTAGTAGTAGTAGTTGTAGTAGTAGTATTATCAGATCAATAACCCATAACAACCTGACCCCAGAGCAGTTGGAACCTTGTAACTGTGTGAATGAGAGGATCCACTGAGCCTCTGTCACATGACGCCGTTACCCATGATCCCCTGCAGCAGGGAGGTCTGCTTTGAAGCGCCCGTCACACCCTGATGTGGACCGACAGCCGTCCGCTCTCCCCGGTTTACCGTCAAAAACTCTTAAGTGTTCATAAATATAGATACACACACCGGTTCATTCAAACGGGAACCTAATCCTGCCGAGGTCACGCCGCGGGGTGTAGATTACCTTCCCTCAGGAGGAGCTAAAGTAATCCTGTAGTTAATATAGGAACGATACTAAGTCGCTGTAGGATTATTATAGTAACATCACAGGAGATAAAAATACTATGAAGTATGATAGGGTCACTATGATACTGTGTCTGTAAAGTTATCTCCAAGGACTGCAATATTCCTGTAATATTCTCATATATTCCTATCGTGTTTCTTGCGTATACCTATACTATAACAACAGGGAGTGTCTGCGGAGTCCTGGTCCGGGACCCTTTGGCGGTCTTTCACCATATGGGTTTTTTCCTCTCCTAAAGGGTCCTGTCCTGGACTGGAAACCAAGAAACGATGTTGAATTTCACCCAGATTTCATCAGATCCGTCTGTCCGGTTCACCGCGTGGACAAGTGAAGGACCACATCTGTCAGGGAAGTGAAAGTATGGGACTGACTCATGAACGAGTCCTGGATCAGGACTAGGGTAGTCCATGGCTTTACAACCTGAACACACTTTTTGGTCCTATTTTTAGATTCACTACAGTATTTGTATTGTGTACTCCTAAAATGTACTATCCCTGTCGTTCTCCATAGGAGGGTCTCTGGGTCAGTGTGGGCTCTGTTTGTATACAAACCACGTCACTTACCGTAAAAAAAAAGCAGAGGCCCCGCCCCTCCCCCCCCCTTCCCCGGGCTGATGCAATGCTGATACATATAAAGGCGCCGGTCCCACCCCTCCTCCACCAGAACACGGTTTATTTCAACGAGCGCACCTCATCTCTGGGAATTTGAAATAAATCAAAATTCTTTGCGTTTCACGCGTCGGTTGCTTTTATTTGATCTCTCCATCAGCGGGTTGTGTTACTTGTAGTGGTGATTCTGTCTGTAGGCTGTTTATTCTTTTATTTCCCGTTAATATATCTGCTGTATCCTCGAGGACCATCCTTCCAAAGTAGAGGCTTCTGGGCTGGTTTTGTCCAAGAGTCTCCTCCATCAAATCCTCCGGACATCTGCTTTTTATTATTATCCGTAAAAGGAATTAACGGGCATCCTCCCATTTCTTAAGGTAAGACTACCGGCATCTCAGCCTTCACCGTTTACCGTTTGACTGTCGGGAATTACCGGATGGAGGCGGCACATTTTGCCTCCGAGTTAGATAATTCATCATCTCACATTTTTATCTATGTGTCTGTTTTTCCATCTTTATCTCCTCCAACTTCATGTCGGCTCTATCATATCCACCTATACTGGGTTAACGTTAGCTATCAGGGCGACACAGCTTTCTTCATCAACAGATTGAATTCATCTCTTGTATATATACATAACATCTTTGGGGCTCCTTATGAATAGAAATATGTCCATTAAAGAGGCCCAAGGCTTTATTTGATCCTAGGTCAGCCGCTCTTGCAAATAAATAAATAATCAGGTTGTGTGACAGTGATGCTGCAGTGTTGGACTGATGTCCGCCCGGTCTACGGTCGTGACAGGGTTGGCACTTCCACACAATTACATGTGGTTAACCTGAAAGATACACAGATATTTTGTAAATGTAAAAAGGCTGTAAATATGAGTTCACTGGGAAGCAGAGGACTGTGCGCAATGGATGAAAGCTCTGCGCAAAATGGAGAGCCATGCCCATAATAGGCAACACGTGCCATTGTTTCCATTGGAGCCGACCGTGGAAATAATGTTCTTAAATGAATCTCATCTGATCTTGTCGTGTCAGGCTGTAAGTGTGCGGCATTACAGTCAACAGAATCATATTTTCATCATTTCATTTCTTTTCTAACACCCGCAGATTTGCCTTGTTGGCCTATTGGTCCTTTAAAGCCCATCCAGTCTGTAAAGTCTGTGATGTTTGAGAGAGAAACTCTACCGTGTTGAGGTAGAATCGCTTTTTTTGTGACTTTTCAATTCGTTTCAGGAGAATTTGGCGCAAAGTCAACAGACCTACTGCGGTTTTTTTTTGTCATACCGGGCTGTCGGGCGAGACGCGGATGCCGGTCTGGTATTTTTCCACTGCCTCTCCGATGAGTCAAACCCCCCCCCCCCCTTCGAGTCACATGACCTCAGACTCACGAGGAGGGCTGCGGCGCGCAATGCTCACTATAATATTGATTATTCTTAGGGGCCCCGTGAACGCGCGCTGCTAGAAATAAGAGGTCGGGCCGGGATGGCGCAGGGGCAGAAATGGGAAAAAAAATCAAATAAAAACGCAAAATCAACTCTGCTGTTGTTGTTTTTTTAACACGCAGCATGAAACAACCCACTGCCAAGACTGAGATGAGTCGCTTCAACATCTCTCCTGATGAAGACAGCAGCTGCAGCTCCAATAGCAACGAGTACAGTTACCAGGACTGTCCCAAGAAGGTCCCACTCAGCAGGTGAGGGGCTCAGAGAGACACCCCGGCATCACACCAGCTCTCTAGACTCTTCTCTGTGAATCTCATATATGTGTGTGTGTGTGTGTGTGTGTGTGTGTGTGTGTGTGTGTGTGTTTTTAAAGCCAATACCCGGATATGGATGCAGAGAGTCAGAACTTCCTTCCTGAACACAACCTGGGCAAGAAGAAGTATGAGACCGAATATGTAAGCGTCCTTCTCTTCCTCCTCGTTTGTCCTGTCCTGATCTCTCCTTCCTGTTGTCCTAACTGAGCGTCTTTCCAAACAGCACCAGGGTAACGCCTCCTTCGGGATGTCCGTCTTCAACCTGGGTAACGCCATCATGGGCAGCGGCATCCTCGGCCTCTCCTACGCCATGGCCAACACCGGCATCGCCCTGTTTGTGTAAGTACTTCATTCATGGAGTATTACTTCACCGGTTTGATTTTCCATCGTAAAGGTTTATATCACGTACATAAGGCGGGTAAAGTGATTCTAGGTGGGTTTACCCTCCGCTACACCCCTGGCAGGTTGCAGGTTGCGGGGGGGGTTGGGTGGGCTTGGTCTGCACCTCAAGGTTACTGGTCGTGATGCACCTCTGACGCTGCGTCTTTAAAGCGGCCGGTCTGCACCGGGCAGCGCCGGCAGCCGGATGCCCCCCGACGGGCTGACAGATTACACTCCGGGTCGAAAGTTGAAAATGGTTTGCTGGAAGTGTAAGCGCTCGCTGTGGTGTTTGCTGTAGATAACGCGGTGAAAAGGGCGTTCGTTCCTGGTGCAGAATCAAATTCTTCTCCGGTGCATGCTGTGAGGCTGCAGGGCCTTCGTAAGAGCGCCCCCTGTAGGCCATCCAGTGCATTTATAGTTCACTATCTATCGACTGAAACCTTTTCTGCTGTGTTTGTTTTTTTTGTCACTTTTGCAGCTTATGTAAGTAAATGCCTGTGATTCTTTGCATCACTCTTTTGGATTTCTTCCTTTTTTATCAGTGTGTGAGTTCTTGTTGTTTTTTATATCTACGTTTTTTTAGATAAACCTCCTATAAACCTCCTCAGGGCAGACTTCTCTCACTTCCTCTAGGAGATCTAAAGGATATAGTGTCTTAATACCACACAGGCAAAACGTCTTAGCACTGATCCACAATCTTACTGTCTCTAACCTGAAGCTGGGGAGTTGTGTTCCTGTAGCACGCCGGTAACGCTGACGGGTTCAATTCGCTCCAGGGCTTCCTGTGGTTTAAACCGCACTCGTAGTACTATGAGATAAACTGGTCCACCAAATGGCAGATGCATGCTGGGTGACGTAGTGTGGCGGAGGGCGTGGCGGCGTGAGGAGCTTAGCGGAGGTAATCCTGAAGCATTTGGGCCGGAGTTACATAAACTCAGAGACGTACGCTCACATGAGATCATGAATGGACCCGGTGTGTCAGCGGCAGCGCCACTTAGAGCGCCGACTGTTTTGGTGTTGGAGCATTCAGAGTGGGGAGGGGGGGGGGGGGGGGGGGGGGTCTTTACCGGGAGAAACCCTCTGGAGGAAGTGATGCGTTTTTACGTTTCAACAGAAGAAGAACTGGGTAGTTAGCATGAGCAGCGATAGCCACCGTGGCTGAACAGACAAAGAAAAGAGCGCCACCTACAGGAACTCAAACTCCATCAACAGGAAATCCAAGGAGGAAGACGTCACAGTACTGGACACACTGTTTGATTGACAGGTGATCTCTGGGGAGAGCAGTGAGGAACACCACAGTGAAGAACACCACAGTGAGGAACACCACAGTGAAGAACACCACAGTGAGGAACACCACAGTGAAGAACACCACAGTGAAGAACACCACAGTGAAGAACACCACAGTGAGGAACACCACAGTGAAGAACACCACAGTGAAGAACACCACAGTGAAGAACACCACAGTGAGGAACACCACAGTGAGGAACACCACAGTGAAGAACACCACAGTGAGGAACACCACAGTGAAGAACACCACAGTGAGGAACACCACAGTGAAGAACACCACAGTGAGGAACACCACAGTGAGGAGTCTAGAGTATAAATGAACAGAGCTGCCTGGGTAAATATTTGCTCAGTATTTGTGTTCAGGCTCCAACAACCAGCTGACAAACACTTGACGCTGAGCAAACTTCCCGTAAAGGTCCAAGTCATACAGACCCGATTAGATACGAGCGATTACGGCGCCCGGCGGTCGGAGGATCTTCAGGAGTCTCATCGGTCCTGCTGACACCCGGCCCTCCCTTTCTCCACGCACATCCAACACACCTGCAGCCAGCCGGTCTGGTGGGACGTGTCGGTTCTAGATCAATAACACTAAAAGAAAACACGAGTGAGAAGGTCAAAGGTCAGAGCCACAGCGACCTCACAAGGCCACGCAAGTGTTGTGTAAGAGAATTACTAGGAAAAGAAGAAAAATATGAGCTAATACTTTACTATCTGGCTGAAGGTCGTTCTTTGATGGTGGAAACGTGGCGTCTGGTCTTGGGCGTGGTTCCACTGTGGCGCAGCATTCATTTGTCATTGACTCGACCTTCACGTCCCGGTTCAATACGTCTCCACGGTGTCGACGTACGGGAATGTACGTGTCTGGTTTTACCGCCCATACCGGTGAAGACGCCACAATAATGAGACCTGGCTGATAGAATCTACTGTAATCCTGTTTCTATTAGTGACGGGTTTATTTGAGATAATCCAGAGAGAATTATGGGAATTGGAGGTTTTATTGACATTTAATTTCATTTAATTGCGGGGGAGGACGTGAGGGAGGAAATATATTTCAGGTTCGTAAACAGAAAACTTTCTTCTTTGCCACATTTAATAAAGACGTAGCTCCTGTTTTACTGCCTCAACCGGATTATAATCTGGTTTTTTGACGTGTGTGTAAACGACCTGCCAGTTATTTTCCAGTAACCTTTCCACTAAACGCCTCGTGTCGTCCGTCCACAGGATCCTCCTCGTGGCGGTCGCCATCTTCTCCCTGTATTCTGTCCACTTGCTGCTGAAGACGGCCAACGAAGGAGGTGAATAAATGCTGCTGTTGTTGTTGTTGTTGTTTTATTTGTCTGACCGTCTTCATCCTCACGCTGACCCGTCTCTCTCTCTCTCTCTCTCTGTTGGAAGGGTCGCTGGTGTACGAGCAGCTCGGGTACAAGGCGTTCGGGATGCCGGGCAAACTGGCCGCCTCCTGCTCCATCACCATGCAGAACATCGGAGGTGAGGAACGTTGGGGGGGAGGGGGGGGGGGCGGGGGGGTCTGAACACCGATGACAGAACAATAAAGTTGTGTTGCGTAACCATCACACTACTGGTGTTAGAGCTGTGTTGAACATCCCTCTGTGACTAAACTGAGCGGATGGGAAACGATGGAAAAACAGCTTCCAGTGAAAGGTTGAGTCACTCCCGGAGCCGGTGTCGTGTTTCTCCCTCAACGTTCTTCTGACTCAACGTTGTTTTCCCCCCACAGCCATGTCAAGCTACCTCTACATCGTCAAGTACGAGCTGCCCATCGTCATCGAAGCCTTCATGGGACCCAACAACGGGTAGGCAGACTGGTGTGTGTGTGTGTGTGTGTGTGTGTGTGTGTGTGTGTGTGTGTGTGTGTGTGTGTGTGTGTGAATGGTCCCACTGTTGTTTGGGAGCAGAAGGTCTGGAAACTGTGGAAAGTGGAATCTGGTTTCCAGGTCTTATGAAGCGAGCGTTGTTCAGTCTGATGATGTCACGAGTTAAAAGCACCCCGGCGAGTTACGTTCAGGAAAGAGCAACTCTCTAACGTGACTAGTTGCTTTTTAAGTCAACAGGGTCACTCGAGGTCAAGTGGTACATCAGGCAAAATGGCCGCCACTTGTTTTTTTCAAGTGGTTGAAGAGGAGGAGGGGAGGGATGGATGAAGGGGTGGAGGGGTGGAGGGATGAACGGCGGCTGTTGAAAGAGTCCTTTTAGCAGCAGTCGGTGCCGCGGCGAGACAGAGTGCCGGTCGGTGAGGTCACGATGAGGTCACCGCCGCCCTCACTCCCGGGACCAAACGCCGTCTGTCTCCTCTGGCGGCGGGGGGGGGGGGGGGGGTCTGACCTTACCGCAGAGGTCGTCCATCAGTCTGGATATTGATGACTGTGTGTGATCAGAATAGAAACAGAGGGAGACTCGAGACTCGGCGCTTGGCAGATATTTAGTCACCGAGTCAGTCAGTATCGTTGACGTGTCGTCTTCCTTTGTTTCAGAGAGTGGTACGCCAACGGAGATTACCTGGTGCTGCTGGTGTCGCTCATCATCATCCTGCCCCTCTCACTCCTCAGGAACCTGGGTAGGCAGTGTGTGTGTGTGTGTGTGTGTGGGTGTGTGTGTGTGTGTGTGTGTGTGTGTGTGTGTGTGTGGGTGTGTTGCGAAATCGTCTGCTTGTGTCAATAGGGGTCGGGTTGGTGACGCACGTGCATGTGTGGAAACCTTAAACCACACCCACCTCGGTGTGAAGTGATAAGAAAAAGCACATTCCAGACCGCCAAAATAAAAGCCCCTCATAAACACGGCGCTTAACCCTTTTTGTTTTGTTTGTTTTTCCTTCAGGGTACCTGGGTTACACGAGTGGTTTCTCCCTGCTCTGTATGGTCTTTTTCCTGATTGTGGTGAGTAAATCCACTTCTTCACTACACACACACACACACACACACACACACACACACAGTCTTTTGTGTTGTGTGTTTCCATGGTGGTTCATGAGCTCATCTGTTTCAGTTTGAGTCAGAGAACAGATTCCAGTTTTTTCATGAAATCTGCGACTGGGATTAGTTTACTGGAAGACTGGGTCGGTGTGATGAAGCAGCAGAACAGTGAGAGTGAAGAGTGAAACCTTTTGGTGTCTCTTCTTGAGAACGACGGCGGAAAACAGTCAGAAAGCTCAAAACTAGACATCTAACCACTTCCTGTTAGGCTGCGGATGATACGACACTGCAAAGACTCAAAACACCAAACAGTGAATGTGAATGGTTTCAGTGGAGAGTTTTAGTGTCCCATGATGGTCTCTTCCCCCCGATGAGAATAAAACTCAAAGACATCGCTGAAACAGCAGCTCTGTATCTTGGTATTGGCCTCAAAACCCCAAAGAAATCCAAAAGAGGAAAACCTTTTATCGTGTGTTTGACTTCCTGTTGACATGAACAGACATTAAACGCGTCGTCTGTTTTTCCCCCAGGTGATCTACAAGAAGTTCCAGATCCCGTGCCCTCTGCCCGAGGACATCGACACCCTGAACGACACGCTGACCCGAGTCCTGAACGCCACGGCGGCGGCGGCGGTGACCGGCAACACCACGGCGGTGGACTACAGCGAGGACGCCTGCACGCCCAAGTACTTCGTCTTCAACTCTCAGGTGAAGCAAAACAACCTGGAGCTCTTTGAAGGATCCAGTCTGAGGGGGAGGATGGTTGATCCAGTCTGAGGGGGAGGATGGTTGATCCAGTCTGAGGGGGAGGATGGTTGATCCAGTCTGAGGGGGAGGATGGTTGATCCAGTCTGAGGGGGAGGATGGTTGAAGGCACCGATGAGCGAAACAAAACTCCTCAGTTGACCTGTCACCATGGTGACCGTCTCACCAGTCTGACCACATGATTTTGAAACAAGTAAAGAAAGTTTCAACTTTCCTAAAAAAGGAGAAAAGTTTCATCATTTGTTTCAATTTTGTGCCTTCAATCATTTAATAAGAACAGAAACCTTTTAGTTGTCACTGTGATAGATCTATGACAATGCTGATATCTCCTCTGATATCTCCTCTGATATCTCCTCTGATATCTCTGATATCTCCTCTGATATCTCCTCTGATATCTCCTCTGATATCTCCTCTGATGTCTCCTCTGATACCTCCTCTGATACCTCCTCTGATATCTCCTCTGATATCTCCTCTGATACCTCCTCTGATACCTCCTCTGATATCTCCTCTGATATCTCCTCTGATATCTCCTCTGATATCTCCTCTGATACCTCCTCTGATACCTCCTCTGATATCTCCTCTGATATCTCCTCTGATGTCTCCTCTGATACCTCCTCTGATACCTCCTCTGATATCTCCTCTGATATCTCCTCTGATATCTCCTCTGATACCTCCTCTGATACCTCCTCTGATATCTCCTCTGATATCTCCTCTGATATCTCCTCTGATATCTCCTCTGATACCTCCTCTGATACCTCCTCTGATATCTCCTCTGATATCTCCTCTGATATCTCCACGTCGGTGTTAACCGTGTTGGTTGTTTTCTTCCAGACCGTCTACGCCGTTCCCATCCTGACCTTCGCCTTCGTCTGCCACCCCGCCATCCTGCCCATGTACGAGGAGCTTAAAGAGTGAGTGTATGCACACACACACACACACACACACACACACACACACACACACACACACACACACACACACACACACACACACAGTCAGCTGCTTTTCTTATCACCATTCCCAAAGTTTTTCTAAGAATGGGATTTAACTTTACTGCTCTCAGAGAATCCAAGAGTTTAGATGCATGAGAGCAAAGATTATTCTGGTGTTGTGTCTAAATTAACCCCCCCGCCTCTCTCTCACCCCCCCCCCCCCCCCTCTCTCTCTCACCCCCCCCCCCCCACCCCCACCCCTCAGTCGTTCCCGCAGAAAGATGCAGGGCGTGGCCAACGTGTCCTTCCTGGCGATGTTCATCATGTACCTGCTGGCCGCCCTCTTCGGATATCTGACCTTCAACGGTGAGTCCCCCCCCCCCCCCCCCCCCCCTCCTCCCCCCAAAACAAGTCGACATATATATTCATATTTAGCTTTTACACTTCATGGAGGTAGATGACAACATGACCCTTCAGCGATCGTACGGTGAAGACGTGAAAACAAATAAAGGAGAGAGATAGAAGTTTGTTTTAGACGACGTCCTCGTATCTCCTGATGCAGCAGACTGACCCGCTGAGGTGGCTGAGCAGCAGGGAGCCAATGGGGCGGCTGCATCTGATCAGCTGATGAACTCCGGCGAGGTTACGAGCGGTCGCTGGCCGTCCTTGAAACGGCCTGATAGCAGAGGGAGGAAGTCACTCAACGTCCAAATTAAATAGAGAAGATCAATCATTTTAAAAGACGGGAACAAAGTGTTCCTTGTCGGGGGGGTGGGGGGGGGGGGGGGGGGGGGGGGGGTTATGCAAGGCTGGGAAAACCAGCTGGCCGGCGTTCCCGCTGCCATGCCAGGAACATCCCAATGGTGTTGGCCAACCTCCTCCGCCACGACGCCGCAAACCTCGACGCGGCGATGCCAAAAACAGGAAGTGAGGAGAAACGATGCGTTTGGGTTCCAGCTGGGAAATAAATACTGGATTTGGGAGAGCAGACGGGGCGGGGTCGCCACGGGGTCGCGCCAGAAGCTTTAGACAGGAAAGTATTTGGAGGGTTGAGCCGGCTGTGTGATGGAAAGGATGGACACCTCAGCAGGGGAATTTATTAGTATGAGGAGAAAAACAAGAAATCCAATCCAACAAGTCAAAACGAAAGTGAAGTAGCTTGGAAAAAACGTCGGTGTGCAACAGAGATGTTGAAACCAGTCAAATCATTCCCCCCCCCCCCGAGTCGTGATACTGGATTAGTCTTCTCTTTTCCGACCTGACGGTTTCTGAGCGGAGCAGAACTCACTAACAATTACTTGTAAATTGTACAAATAATTGCCGTTTTTTGAATCCACGCCCGTTGTGTTTCTGTGCAGTGCACGTGGAGCCCGAGCTGCTGCACACTTACTCCAAAGTCTACAAGTTTGACGTGATCCTGCTGATCGTCCGCCTGGCGGTGCTGACCGCCGTCACCCTCACGGTGCCCGTGGTGCTGTTCCCGGTGAGTCCAGATCCACCGTAGCCACAACAACTGCTTCTTTGGCTCCGCCCACTGAGGTTTACACGGAGCCCCTGAAGTGATGTGGCAATAAATGAAAATCCAAAGTTACTAGGAAATGGTTTCTCATGCACACAAGAGATTTTGTAGAAACCATTTCCATTAGTAGCAAGTCGACCGATCAAGGAGACGCCAAAATGTGTCGCCATCTCAGTGCAGAACGAGAAAAGTAGATTCAAATAAAATACCGGAAATGGTTTCACAACAAACCACTCAAACGCACCGTCGTGCTCACGGGGAACTTTTCTTTCTTTCTTTTTAAATTAGCCCTAATCTCTCTCTCTCTCTCTCTTTCCCTCTCCCCCTCTCTCTCTCTCTCTCTCTCTCTCTCTCTCTCTCTCTCCCTGTAGATTCGTACCTCGGTCAACCAGCTCCTGTGTGCCTCTAAGGAGTTCAGCTGGATCCGCCACACCATCATCACTATGGTCCTGCTGGCCAGCACCAACTGCCTGGTCATCTTCGTCCCCACCATCAGGGACATCTTCGGCTTCATCGGTGAGTGGTGTGTGTGTGTGTGTGTGTGTGTGTGTGTGTGTGTGTGTGTGTCTCCTGATGTAAAAAACAGGAAATGACCCAGATGTCTTGGTTCCTCTCTCCTCCAGGCGCCTCTGCTGCTGCCATGCTCATCTTCATCCTGCCCTCGGCTTTCTACATCAAACTGGTGAAGAAGGAATCCATGAAGTCTGTGCAGAAGATCGGGGTGAGCAGAGATAACCAGAACTGACCCTTGACCTCCTTACTACTGGTCATTTGTAATGCTGCCAAACTAGGAATAGAGGCTTTGCAGTTGTATCACAAATCTCCCAGCAACCACCTGGCTCCATCATGGAGGTTCACTGACTCATAATAAGAATCTAAATCGATCAGAACCATCTAGAACCAGTAGACCGTCTGAACCAGGTTGTTGTGGTGTGTCTGTAGATCCTCCAGTAACGTTCTCAGTAAAAGTGATCAGTGTGATCAGGTAGATTTGTCTCCAAATGTAGGTTACTGTGAGTCAGTAAACTGTCTTGTCTTTAGCCCTAGTCTCTACTCCAAAACACTCTGAGTTGGAGCTGGAGAAGAGTCAGCTAGTTCACCTGAACTCACTGCTAGCTAGCTAACTAGTTACTGTTAACATGGGACTACTAGTCACTGCTAACGGTAGCTGCTACTAGCTACGTTAGCTAGTGTGCTAATCAGATGTGTTAGCAACAAGACAGTGATGGTTAGCTGACCAGATACTATGGTTAGCTAGCTAACAAGCTACATGATCTAAACACTAAATCAATCAGATGGATCAGTGATGAAATGATCAGTTCAGTGAGACCAAGTCTTAGAAGTGCACTCACCTGTGTTCAGCCATTGTTACCCAAAAGCTGGCCTCCAATATGGCCGCCAGAGGGCACATTACATCACTTGAACTCCCTGGAATCAATATCAGTCACTCTGGAGCTAAATGTTCGTTTTCGTCCCTCCAGGCCACCGTCTTCCTCATCTGCGGCTTCATCGTCATGATCGGCAGCATGACCCTCATCGTGATGGACTGGATCCACAACGCCATGGCCGCCCCGAGCAGCAAGGCCGACGGGCACTAAGTCCGGACGCCGGTACGCCGCTACGACTGAGAAGAAGTTGAAGAACCACGAGGAGAAGAAGTTGTAAAAGAAGAAAAACACAAAAACTCACTTGATGCTCGACCTTCGACCCCCGAGCGACAGACACACCATTCCAAGAGAATGTATCCGAACTTTGTACAGTACGCTGTTAGGCCACAGAGATGGTTTTACTCGTTTCGTTTTCTTTTTATCGTAACTTTTTTTTGTTGTTGTTTTTTTTTGTCGTTGCTCGTTTTATATATTTTTCTTGTTTTTTTTTTCTTGTTGGTTTTTGTAGTTATGGTACAGTAACATTTGAAGGTGCCTCAAACAGGGATGACTTAGCGGTAGAGTTCAAAATGCAGCTTCTATCCAGGTACGGTGTTTTACTGTTTCACCTCAACGCAGCGAGAAAAGAAAAACACAAATCGTATCTGAGAAACGCCGAACGCAAACTTGAACCTCCTGGGGGGAAACAGATCGACTTAGAGGCAACAGACTTGAAAGTAGATTCTCCTCAAGGACAATTCAGTTCCTTCCAACAGTTGTTGTTGTTTTTTTGTTTTTTTTTTACTTTGCCAAAAAAACAACAGAAAAAAAAACGTATTTGTAACACGTCTTTGTATATTGAAAAAGCACTTCCTGTTTAGCACACTCGTGGAAAAAACAAGTCACGAGCCGGGCCTACTACACCGCCTGTTCAGTATTTGTACCAAGGCTCTGAAACCTTGCTTCTAGTGTCAGCTTTACTCGTAAAAAAACGTATTAGTGTAAGTCGAAGGAACCTGCCTTGAACCCGCCAGGGAGCTGCAGAACATCTCATGAACGGACTCTTTAAACCTGCATTTACTCTTTATAACCTACTGAAGATCTGGTGCAGCGCCGACACTACTGCTTCAAGGCCTTGGTCCCATCTCCCTACGCAGGGCGGAGGAGGGTGTGGTGGCGGTGGGGGGGGGGGGGGGCGGGGCTTAAACCTTTTTTCTTCATTGGAGAATACCTTGAATTTGACCACATGCAGTGGTTGTAATGTACCTGTTAAACTTGCAAAAAGAAAAACAAAAAGTCGAGGCCGCGTCGAGGCCGCACGCAACCGAACGCGTCAACGGGAGGAAGCCGAGGAGGACGAGCGTCCGCCACAACCGGGGCTGGACGTGGGAGGGGGGGTTGGGGGGGAAGGGGGCGGGGTCACGGCTGCTTTCACCTTGTCGAGCCCCGGCGGCGCACTGTGCTTCCAACACTAACTTAACACATCATCCAAACTGTTATTGTCCAACAACTATTTATGGATGAGCGTGAAATCAATGTAATTTAATCTATTTTACTATATTTATATAATATTGTATGTACATATATGTATATATCTATTGAGTTCAACTGTATATACGCTTTGTTTTGTTTGGACCTCTTTTTTTTTTTTTTTTGCATTTTAAGGCATCGGAGCTGTAAAAACCCAAGCTGGTGAATTTCTGTCTCGTTGATTTGATACCGTTGACTGAGTTGTCCCACTGTGTTGATTCTGTGAAACCCGTGTTAATGTGGACGCGACCGACACGGCGGCGGCGGTCTGTAGACACACGCCTCGTTTCCCTTTTGGCCCCTGAACATGACCTGGATCAACAACACGTTACCTAACGCACATGTCGGTTGGAGAGTCTGTCAGCCATCTCGTGACCTCAGGAGCAAAGAGGGCATTGCCCACCAGTGTTACACTCTTGTTTCAATGAAACACTGTATATCCTGTAATTATTGTCCAATTAAAATCAAAGATAATCTCTGACGTCGGCCGCTGGTGTTCTTGTGTCCTGTGTCAGCTTCCTGTTTCATAAAATACCAAATACTGTGGCAGCCACTGCAAAATACCTGAAGTGTTTCTCCTACACTAGTACTGTGTGGTGGAAAGAAAACACCGTTCTATCTCAACCACTAACCAGACCGTCCCTCATGACCCCAACCGATGAGGGGAAGTTGAGCAGAACTACCATTTTTCCTCGAAAGCAGAAGCAGAAGTTCAGAGAGAAGTAGGAAGTCTGACACCGCTAAATCTTTGTTTATAAATAAAGATATTGATTCAATGCAGAAACAGTCTAGATCATGAGATTAACCATGCTAATCCAAGATGTAATGGTTGCAGGGTTCCTCATCCTTTCTGTTCCTCAAACTCCAAGAGTACTCCAGGACCTCCAGCAGCATCTCCAGGACCAGGATCCATCCAGAACCAGGATCCATCAGAGTCTCTGTTGAACATGTGGTGTGAATGTCCAGGTCTGATTTCTGCTCCAACTATCTCTTAGGACCGAAACTATCAGGACATTTAAGTGGATCAACAAGCAGCCGAGCTGGAACATTCAAACATTTCACTGGTTGGAGATCATCAGCAACACATTTCCCAAACTATATACACCTATACTATATACTATACCATATACTATACTATATACTATACTATATACACACGTTCTATTTTCCAGAACATTTTTTGAATTGCGTGAATTGTTCCAGGTTTTCCACGACTAAGAAACCCTGTGGCTGTTTTTAAATTCTTGGTAGAGGTCAACTAGGAGCGTATGAGGAAAACATTCATTTCATTACGTCAAAACGTTTCACTTACAAAAGTATGTTCCACCTCCCGTAAGCCCCAAGAACCCACCATGATCTACGGCACTGTTTGCCTTGGCCAGATTTCTGCACCGCAGCAGAACAGAAACTTGGATGAATTTAGCTGCAACTATAAATCCACTGAGGACTGGTGGGAAGCAAGACGTGAAGGAAGGGTGGCTCCTTTTGATCGCAATGATCTGTAATTATCAGAAGTGATCTTGTTTTCAACCGGTGTTCATCGAAATGACGTCATATCCCTCATTTTGGTTGTTTTCTCTTGTACATACTTCCTGTCACGTTGCATCAGTTATTACCTACAGCCTATTACTTTATTTCAGGAGGTCCTCCTTATACGCCCATGGCCTCTTAAACAGAACAACCAATTTCTTTGTTATATTATGTGAAAATAAAGACAGACTGCTTTACCTTTCTCATACCAAACACCTGCAAACACCTAAGCTCATAGAGGACCTCATCAACCAAAATTAATAAAAGATGATTTTTGCATTTTCTTCTGTGCTGAATGTATTTTTTTACTTGGCCATGCTGCCCCCTGGTGGCAACATGGGGAACTCCTGGCCTATCACCCTTTACTGGGCAAATACCCCCTTTTAAACCATATAAATCTATAATATATCTCACTGTAAATACCATGCAGATGGAAATAAGGTGTTTTCACTAAATGCAAATATTGCATCAGTATGTGTGTGTACCATGACACTCTGGTGACAATCTGACTCGATCCTAATCTGGTTAAATTGTACATCTACTGCAGCAGAATGACTGAACTGGAGGAAACAGATGCAGAACCTGCAGCATGCACTTTTCCCCACAGTGACGGTTAACAGACACAACGGTGAAACTGTGGTTACCGGTTCAGTTTACACCACCACCTCCAAACAACTCAACGGTGAGAAACTGCAAGTGTGTTTTTAACCTAGTGACATTTATAGTCTGCTGCCTAAAGATTTATAAGATTTATACCATTAAAGTAAGAATCTGAAACGTCTCCCTCCAATTCTCTGTCCTGTCGTCTCTCTGATCTCTCAACACCTGGTGTCAGGTAGGTCTTTCCTGGGAGAAACCCTCTGGAGACAGGAAGTGATGCGCTTTACATTTCAACAGAAGAAGAACTGGGTAGTTAGCATGAGCAGCGATAGCCACCGTGGCTGAACAGACAAAGAAAAGAGCGCCACCTACAGGAACTCAAACTCCATCAACAGGAAATCCAAGGAGAAAGACGTCACAGTACTGGACACTGTTTGATTGACAGGTGATCTCTGGGAAGAGCAGTGAGAAACACTACAGTGAGGCTGAGAGACAAAGATGGAGACTAGATTTAAAAAAACAGGATCTACTGGATCTCTCAGATCTGGGTTGGCTGACAAACACACAGAGCCAATCAGGAAGCAGCTAGTTTATTTCACTACTCTCCGGGTACTTTGCACAGTTCAAGTTCACACAGAAACATTATTACACGTCCGGCCAGGGGGTCACGTCACCTGATCTGCCCCGCCCCCGCCCCGACATTACACACTCGCTGCCGATTGGCCAGCACACTTCCTGACTATTCAGCCAATCAGGTCCCTGATACAATCACTCACAAGATTTCAGCCCTTCAGCGGGCCACACGGATCAATAAAGGCAATGCATTTTTTTAAACTAAGGTTTCATCTGAAATATCATATAATATTTAAAAAAGAACAATGACAATATTCAATTAATAAGCTATGAGATCAGGAGGCCACGGTGTCAATAGGAGAAACACATCGTACCAGCCGGCACCCTGCAGCTCCCCCCCACCCCCTCCTTACAGTAGTCATATGATCTATGCAAAATAAAGGGCTCTTGCGTTACAATTTCTGATTGGGTAATTGTTTTTCTAACAAAATATGAAAATCTATAGAAAAGAATCTTCATTCAATGAAAGGTAGAGATATCAAAAAAAAGGAGGCGCTCCGTCCCGGGTCGGTTCGGAGGCCAAATTCCAGCGAGAGGAAATTGCACTTGAGCAGCCGACGGGTCCGACGGGTCCGACGGGTCCGAGCTTCACTTCTTGCGGGCGTGTTTGTATTTGTCCACGTAGGCCTTCACCAGGTTGGCCACCTTGCTGGAGTTCACCTCGCCGCTCTTGCTGTGACACACCTGAGGAAAAGGGTGAAACACTAGAGGATTATGGGGCAGATTAACACCGTGTTAGGACATCCTGACAGTTGGGAGGGGAATCCCCGGTCTGAGTGCCACCGGATCCCCGGAGGGGTTTCGCCTTACCTTCTCAACCGCTTTACGGACAATCTCCTTGTACTCCTCCTTTGTGATTTCCTTCTTTTGGTAGTAGGGCTTGATGGCTGTCTTCACTTCGTTTATAGCTCTCTCCTGGATCTGTTGTTTCTGGAGCACAAAGAGGAGAAACCGAACATTATGAAGCTGCTGTACCAGAGGAGGCGTTCCTGACTGGTTAGAAACACAACGGCGGTCAGTCAGCAGCACCAGAGTACCTGGAGGGAAGGAAACCCTGGAGGCTACCAGGGCTTTTAGTCAACGATTACCAACGTGCACCGTCTGAAAGGTTTTTCTTGAATGTAATCCACATTGATACCAATAAAAAACAGAGAGAAAGAAGGAAGACGACTAAAGCCTCTTTCACACATGCAGTGAAACCCTGAATCTAGACACTCGGAGGGGTTGTATGTGTGAACGCAAATGTCCGAAACAGTTGGTCTGGAAGTCAAACGGACTTTACCCACCCAGCACCCTGGTCGGACCGCGTTCTCGCCGAGTGAGCCCGAGTGTGAACGCAGCAGGAGATTCTCCGGAGTATTCCCTACGAGCGAGAGGGCGTGTTGATGACGTTTTTACCAAATGACCGGGGCGAAACCGGGATAAGAATGTATACCGCTTCCCACCCTTTCATCGATAGTGCGGATACGTCTAACTACATTTAGTATTGACATCAATGCAAAAACGGCCACTTCAGTCGGTCACTTCGTCCGCAGCGTACCGTTTGCATCACGTCCTGTCTCCCGCACGCTCTCCCCAGGCCACGCCCCTTGCCTGAACTAACCGGAGTATTATCTGTTGTTGTGAAGGCATCCGAACGGACATTCCCCGGTGGTGTGGTGGTGTGTGGCTTAACAAGCTTCATGGTTACCACTAGTGAAATAGAAACAAAGCTTCATGGGAGTTGGGACACGTCTACCCAATCTAACTGATTGCCTGACAGCAGTTTGCTAGTTTGACTGATTGGAGGTTTTCTACTTTCTGTTTAAACAAAAAAAAAAAAAAAAACTACAACTCCAAACTAAACTGAAAAGTGTCTGAGGGTCTCGTCTGGCAGCGACTCGCCTTTTCCTTTTTGGAGCTGTCGGCTCGAGCCTTGTTGTGCTGGCCAGGCTGGGTTGTAGAGGATGGCAGGGCCTGGCTGACCGTTGGCTGGCCGTGGGTCGCCATGGCAACAACAGCTTTGGTCGGTGTGGGCAGCAGGGGGGGTTTCCCATAACCCATCTGGCCACTCGCCATCTAGGGCAAAACCAGGAGACGGGATTAAGGATTCTGGGAAGGTTGCTTTTTTATTTTTCAAGATTCAAGAACTTTATTTGACACAAACACATACAGGATGTATAGTGAAATAAAATCTCTCTGAACCCCTCATGTCGTCTATCACAGCTTAGAGATGGAAACACCATCAAAGAAGCCAATCAATACCCAATCACCTTTATGGGTCCTAGGTCATGTGGTGGGCAGCTGAACACCACTGGTTTACTAGAGGATCTTCCACTGACAAGACAGGACACGTCTTCTATCAACTAAACTAACCAACACGTTGTGTAGAGGATCACCTGGCAGCGCTCCGTTACTGAAGCAATCATAACACAACGATGACCAAACATCACCTCATTCTACAACATAGTTCACAAAGATGCTTCACCACACTACAGAAGACACAGTGAGGGGGATCACTGTGATCATGGTACAACCATGATGCAACAGGTGAAGAGGTGCAGCTGTGTTCCGCCGGCAGCACCGACGTACCCACAACCCCTAGAACGTCCTCAGTGTTTTATACTAGTTAAAACCAGCCCAGGTCAAACTGTCTGGTAAATCGTCCAACAGCCATGAGAACAACAACACTGACAGTCTAGTCAGTCTAGTCAGTCTAGTCAGTCTAGTCAGTCTAGTCAGTCTAGTCAGTCTAGTCAGTCCGTAGCGATGAAGAGGCAACATCCGCTGCCAACTCGGTGTCACCAAGACACTGTAGTCATTTCATTAGGTCATCATTCATCCCCGTCTACGCCCCACCGTACCGTACCTGTGTTGCGTGGCCGTCAGGTTGAGCTGCCGCCGTCTGACTGCCTTGCTGCATGGGGGGTGGCGGCGGGGGAGGGGGGGGCAGGCCCTGGGCGCCTACGGCAGGGACCTGCAGCAGAGGCACGGCGGGGTGGTGGTGCATGGGGACCTGAGGCGGCATGGCGTACGGTGCCGCCGGCTGCAGGGCGACCGGCAGGGCGCCTCGCGGGCCCTGCATGGGGTAGTGATGATGCAGTACATTCAGCTGAGGGGGATGAGGAGGCATCATGTTGATCACAGGGACCGGAGCGTTGCCAGGGACCGTCTGGGGAGGAGGCTCGGTCTTAGAGGGTTCTGGATGGAAGGAAACATTGAGAAACTGTCAGCTGTCATATTACATAGCAGACAAAACATCATGGGTGATAAATGTTTCATTGAAAGTGTCGAACAATATTTAAGAACAGCAATCAGGAGACTCAAATATTAAATTCAAGCTACTTCAAAGTAATTGTCATTTGCCAACCAGCGTTTCCTGTGTGATCTAATGAAGCCGAGGGGCCTGGGGGGGGAGAACCTCAACCTCACAGTTGAGGTTCTAGTGAACGCTGCGGTACTAAAACTGTCTCTTTCCTTGGCCTCATCCCAAAACACGCCTTGTGGTTTAATCATGCTGTTATTTTAGTGTCTGATTCTCTCTAGTAGTGTTAGTGCTGCTACGAGGCCACCGAGGGAACACTGGCTGTAACAGTGGTAGAGGGATGAGGAGGAAACTGACCTGCTGCCGCCGGCTGCTCCTCCTCTTGCCGGTTCCAGCCTCCCGATCCCCCTCCTCCTCTCTCCCTCCTGGAGTAATAGTCCTGCACGTCTGCCGGTAGCGTCCTCCTCACCGCCCAGCTGGACGCTGACGACCAACCCGACCGGTCCAGCATCGAGTCGCCCGGCTCCGGGTCTTTCCTCCGGCCGCCACCCCGGTTCTCGTTGAAGCGGCTGTACGCATCATTCCCTGAATTGTTGCCCGTCCCTGAGAAGTTGTTCCTGGGCTGCCAGCGGTTGTCGGCCGTCTCCCCCTGCTGGTTGTACGTGAATCGGTTGCCGGCGCCCTGCCCGGCGCCGCGGCCACGCTCGGAGCCTCCCCAGCCCCCCCGTGTCCACGAGTCTCCCCCGGCCCCCCCCACTGTTGCGGTTATCTTCCCAGCGCGAGCCGCCACTCAGCCCAGAGTCGCGGTTTCTGCTCTCGGCATCATTACGAGTCTTTTCCAGAACCCAGTCGGGATTATTGGACCGACTCTGGCGATCGGGGGAGGTTTCTGTGGTCGATCCATTTTCAAAACGGCCAGCGCCTCCATACTTCCGAGCTTCACCGCCAGCCCCACCGCCAGCCCCACCGCTCTGCCCAGACCTCCACCCTCCTCCACCCCTACGGTCCTTCCTCTGGGGAGACTGCTCTCCAGAGGCCGGCCATTCAGGGCTGGCCCCTCTCCTGTAGGGCCTAGTTCGGGATCGGGATCGGGATCGGGATCTAGACCGAGACCGAGACTTTGATCTGGATCTAGAGCGACTCCTGGATCTCCTCCTCTTCCTTTCGCGACTACGCTCCCTTCTGGAATAGTCTCTCTCGCCGTCTCTGTCCCGGTCTCGGTCTCTTTCTCTTTCTCGGCTGCGAGCGCGGGAGGACCGGCTGGAGGGCGGGCTGCCATCGCGCTCCCTGGACCGGGATCTGGAGCGCCTGGATGAGTCTCGTCTGGACTCCCTCTTGGGGGACCAGGTGGAGCTGGGGGAGTGGAAACGAGAGCGCCGCTGCTTGCCATTCTTCCTCTCCTGGCTCCTCTCCCTCTCCTGCCGGTCCTTGTCACCCTCTTCCTTGTCACCCTCTTCCTTGTCACCCTCTTCCTTGGTGACTTGGTCGGCAGAAGCAGAAGGGTCTGCATCAGCTGAAGCGGTGCTCTTGCTTGGGGGTTCCAACATGGGATTGTCGCCATGTTCGCTGCTGGGCGAGCCACAGTCCATGGGGACAACGTTGGTGTCATCCTTCGTCGGACTGTCCTTGCTGCCTTCCCCAGATATCTCATCTGCTGAATGCTCTTCTGAACCGAGCATTTTTGCGTCCGCATCCTCAGAAGCTTCTTCCTCTGCGTCTAAATTTTGATGCGACTCTCCAGCAGAGGGGGAACCAGGTTGTGAGGAGCTCTCACACGCTTCTGTCTTCACTTCCTGTGAAGACACTTTGTCTTTGACCTCTGGTGAATCTGCACAGACCTCCATGTTGTCACCCTGCTCCTCATCTTGGCTAGACTGCGGAGACTTGGGGTTCTCCAACAGCCCATTGTGAGAGTAGGGAGGTAATGGAGAATTGGTTTCCTCAGAGGGGGAAATGGGGCTGCCTTGCTGCTCCTCCTCCCCTTCACCCTGCTCTCCCCCAGAGCATGAACCCGGGCTGTTAGGAGGCGAGTTTGAGGGCAAAGACTGGTTCTCTTCCTCTTCTTCTTCCTCTTCTGGTTTCTGTTCATGTTCATGTTCATCAGATTGTTCCTGAGTCTCATCTTCCTCCTGTCCCACATCATCGCCCAGAGCTCCTGTACTACCTTGCTCATCAGCAGAGCTGGAAGCGTCATGGTCTGCCTTGGGGCTCCCAGCAGCATCCGAGTGCTCCAGCTCGGAGTTGTTCATTTGCTGTTCCTTATCTACTTCTTCATCTTCTTCCTCCTCCTTCTCCTCCTTCTCCTCCTCCTCGTTACCCCCCTCGTCCTCTTCCTCCTCGCTCGCCGTTGGGCTGCTAACGACTGGGGGAGAGCGTTTTTTCCTTGCTGGGGCTTTCCTCTTCCCGCTGGCCTTTCGGTTTGTTACCTGTTTCCCCTTCTTCTTGGCAGGCACCTGAGAAGCTTTGCCTGGCTTGGTAGGCTGGCTAGTGGAGGAGTCGGAGTCTGACGAGTGGGACTGCGGTGGCGGCGATGCATCCGGCGTCGGGGTCGGCTCCTGGGCTTTGCTGTTGCGACCAGAGCGCCTGGACGGTACAGACTCCGCCTCTTTGGTGGGGGCTTTGGATCCGGAAGCCCGGCCGCCCCTCTTCTCCCCTCCTTTGGGACAAGTGACGGCACAGACACGCCCCTGAAACACTGTAGGACCAAACAACCTCGTCAACTAGACCCTCAGCGCATTAAAGTACAATCAGCAAGCTGTTTAGACATTAAATCATCTTTCACATTCATTCTTGAACAGACTTGTAATGGAGCGTTCTTGGCCCGCAGTAGCTCAAAATGTGTATAGGTATATTTTACTAGAAGTATACAAATAAAATAAAAACTTCTAATTCCTTAAATATAAAATGTTTAGCTGTGGCATATTGTGAGCCGTAGTATTTATAACACAAACACGCCATACTGCGATCACAGATTGGGCTTTTAAAGGTGCCCTATTAAGTTTCAGACCATAATGGTAATGTAAATATTTTATCTTGTGTGCATTTAGAAATGAAGCACTTGCAAAATCATATTCCTGAAATATTACCATAATATTCATCAATCAACATCTCTAAAATACAGAGGATCTGTAGGACATTTTCCAAATGATCATTTTGAAATTAAACTTTTCATTTATTACCAATCAAACTACAGATCCACGTGTTAAAGTAACTAGAACACCTTCCATTATCAACTCAAAAGAAAAAGGTGTAAGAAGACTCACCAAAATGACCGGAGCCAGACGATGTATTGGAGGTAAAGGGAGATGATGAAGGTCCAAACGGAAACGAGACGTGGTTCCAGTTTGTTGGATGGAAACTGTGTCTGTAAAACCACCATAACATCATAAATACACAAATAGTTCTGTTCAAAAACCAATGGATGATAAATTCCTTTCATTGGTTTTGAGGTGAGATGTTTTATTAAGGCCCTTGGGATAGTTTTTATCTCACCTCTTGTTTCTTTGTTTATAATAAACATATTTTATCACTTTTTTGACTTCTTCTTCACTGTGCAGATAAATTTAATTTGGCCACATACATCCATCTATGAATCCTATGTCATGTTTGGATTGACACTAACCATCCATGGCAACTGGGCAGGATGAGCAGCAACATCCAGATGAAGTACAATAAACCTGCAGGAATTCAGCTTGGTGACAACTTGGTTTTCTCTGAACCAGAGTGGAAAGGCACTTTTGTATTTGGATTAATGAGGTTTAATGCTGACCAATCACAAGCCAGCCAGAAGTCCCATGACCTCCCAGCAGCTGGTTGATTGGTAGAGTTTTGGTAACCTGTCACCAGGTTAGAGAGTCCAGACCAACCTGGTTCCAGTCTGTAACTTGATCTACCATGATGGACTTGTCTGCTCTTCTCTGGTGTTCATACCAGTTAAGAACACATGAAGAAACATCTGGACATGACTGACCAAGTCTCCTTCTACCCATAATGCCTTGCGTTTAGAGGTCATTTCCTGTAGCTGGTTGGGTTCCGTTCTCTCTCCTAACGAACCACCACAGTTCTCTTGTTAGAGGACTGAGACGTTTTCAGGCGTCTCGTCGGTTATTTGGTGAAGTTGTTGTTCTCACCTGGAGACCAACCAGCTAGAGGAGGAAACGCTGCAGAGTTCAGATGAATCGCTCCAGACATGCTTGGTATGACCGTGGCCTTACAGGGTTTCACAGCAGACGCCGGCCCTCGTGATACAGGGCCGACGGGACAAGCTGCCCTTTCAGTGGAGAGGTGGGGTTTCATTACCTGGAGGTGCCACTAGCAGGTATGGGTGCAGCCGGAGAAAGCCAGGGACAGTCCTGGGTCTGGGGTTTGCACTGCTTGAGCCCAGCGTCGTCGTAAGGCGTCTCCTCCGCCACCCAAACTGGCTCTGCACTGCAGGAGGTGAACACAACACGGGTATGAACAGAAAGGATGAAACACGAGGGACTTACACCCTTTAATCAACTGATGAATCAATAACAGAAATACTGGTGACAAGGAGGCAGAAAGAGCTGATAACCCTGATCATCATGATATTGTGATCCTGAGTATCAATCATTATTTTTTGATATGAGGAACAATTACAGTCTGACTTACATGTCCTGTGTCAAAGAGCCTGTTAACGAGCTGAAGGGAGACGGTGACCAGGTACAGCACTGTGTCCCTCTCACCTGGACAAGAACACATTCAACTTGGATGAATGGAAAATATCACACCAACACCAATTTGTGCCATTGAACCACACAGAACTGAACTGGGAACTCGGCAGAAATATCTGGGAAGCTTTTGAAGCTTTTTGGGCAATTAAAAAAAAAAGAAACGAAACATAAATCCAACCTTTTTTCTGCTCATCGAAGAGGGGTCATCATCGCTACCTGGTGGAGAGAGTTACACAGCATTACACCTCGTTTCCCAAATGCTACTCAGTCAGACAAAGACAGTCATAAGGGGGTCGGGGGGGGCGTCTAACATACATTTCCTCACAAGTCCTTTCGTTTTGGCGTCCGGCGGCCTCTCCATGTTTTGCCGTCTCAATCTCCTTCCTTGCTTACTTCTGTATGGGGGGAAAAGAGAAAAGAGAAAATGATCAGAAACAGCGTTCTCACTGCGGTCTAAACAAAACGACGTTACGCTCTACCGGGCAACACTTTGAAAACCCCCGCCCTGCTGACGCTCACTTCAGACAGACGCTCGTTTCTGGGCTTCTGCAGCAACACCTCTCAGCTTCAGGTTGACTCACCCGCTTCCTCACAGGAACCTGAAGACATCAAAAAAAGAACAGATTCAGCTTTGGTTTGCAAATGTACAATCTCTACAGCGACGTCCACGGGAGAACAAGCTTCGGCTCCGCATCCTCCAAATTTTGATGCGACTCTCCAGCAGAGGGGGAACCAGGTTGTGAGGAGCTCTCCTGTGTGAGCGTCCTGAAAACCGATATTGCTAATATTCCCGTGACTGAATGACCACACAAGAGATCACAGTGTGCCGGGAAAGAAAAGGAGGAAGACGAGAGGAGGAGAGCTGGAAGGGATTTATTTCTTCAGACAAGAGAATATCAGGACAAGGAGAGGAAGAAGATACGGGGAGAGGAAATCTGACTCAGGGGGGGAGATGAAAGGAAGGGAAGATGTTTGTTGCCTTCTTTGCTCTCCAACAAAGAAACATTACAGTTTCATTTATACTGTAATCACGGTTATTAGTCTTGATGATTTGACACATTTATTTTACTGCACTTATAAATCATCTTCTTTCAACTACTTTCAAAAGGTGGAATGACATTAAATCTTTTCCTTCCATATGCATGCTGCATTTACTGACTGTGTAAACTCAAATAGCAGAGAAACGACTGAACACAGCTAACTGAGCCCTGGCCATGTGACGCCACACAGTGTTGAGTATCACAACTGAAACCAGACAAGACTGTGCAGACCTGGACGCATCCCAGAGCCGGGTCCCATTTGTAAACATGATCGAAAGGCCGTCTGTCCACCGGGCAGGAAGGAACCGTCTGGGACTGAAAATAACAAGAAGAAGAAGAAGAAGAAGAAGAAGAAGAATCAACACACAGCAGCAGACACTCGGACCGGTAGCGGCTTGTCGGCGTCGCCCACCTCTGACAGGATGGAGGTGAGGGTAGGATCCAGGAGTGGCTGTGAGAAACCTGCCTCAGTCTGGCTTCAGGAGTCACGGCATTCAATTACATCTGACATGTTGAATTTACGTCCAGTACTTATCGGTTTCACCATATAGAAGTCATACAAATGTTTACAGCTCAAACTGATTTAATATGGAATATGTCTTTAAAGAGCTGCTGACCCAAAGATTACCAAGGGTCCTGAGTTTCAGTGCCCCCTGTTTCAGAGGCTTTTAACCCAGACAATATTTCTGACTGTAGTGAATTAAAGGTGGAAGCGTTGTTCGCTCACCTCTGCCCATGTGAGGAGGCATCCGAGGCAGAAGACGTGGCAGCAGCTGTCGGGCATGGCCAGGTCGCCTCCAGCCAGGACCCCCAGGCAGATGGGACACCTCTCCGCCTCCTCGGCCTCCGCCCCGTCAGGCGGGCCCTGGCCGCCTGGAAACACCACGGAGGAGAAAATATGTCTACTGCATTCAGTGTCCAAACCTGCCAGTGGGAAAACCAGAGACCTGAAGCCTAAAACATCTTTTCCACTCACCGCTTCCAGCTCCAGTCATGTCGGCCCCCGGCTGCCCTGATCTCCTCTACGACACAAGGGTGAAGAGGACAAGGTGAGAAGATTACTTCAGTTTTAATTCCTGCCATGATGAAAGTGTTGTTGATACAGAAGTGGGTGAAGACTGACAGGGAAATTCAATGAAGATTCAATCATCATAGGAGCAACACACTAGAAGCATAAAACGCTATGATAAAGGCTCTTCACTTCTATTTCTCAAATCACATAAAGTCATAAAGTCAACATCTTGATTAAGAGTATAAATGATATGAACTCTAGAGCCTCCTCATAACCTTTAACCTTTAAAACACACAGTAGTAGTTCATGCTCTCCGTCTTTGCAGGGCAGACGAAGCGAGTGTCATTTATTATCATCATCTCAATAATAATAACAATAATAATAATCATAATGACTACTGGGCTAGCAGGGAATGTACTACAACTTTATAACAGCTGCTTGAGTGGATTCCTTTCTGAGAATTTGATCTCTTGTAAGTATTAGGAGGAGAGGACTAATCTTCGTTGGGGGAGGTTAGTCTGCCATTAGCTAGTTGCCCACTGCCTTACATTATCCCTTAAGTGGCTTTAAGTATGTTATCAGTCAAGACTTCCTGATCAATTTTTCAACACAGCAGAGGTTGGAAACAGTAGGTCGTTACAACAGCCAAGCCTGTTTCTGTCATTTCCAACAAAAACACCTCATAGGTTCAACTTTTGAGATCGAGACGTACATTTTAAAGGAAAACGATAATGTTCAAAACGCAGCGCCGATCAAATGGATCTCCACTTGCCTTCAGGACTGAAACAGGGAAACTCTGAGCTTAACAAGTGGAGCAACGAGTCCAACTGAGCAAAACAACTGTGGGCAAATGGTGTCGTCAGTCAACGGTCAACATAAGACACGTCTGTGTCCAAGACGGAGGGTCTCTGTCCAACCCACTAAAAACAACTCTGACGCTATACCCCCAGAGGAGCCCGCCTGTGATTGTGACTATGGCCATTACTTTTCCATTAAGTACAACAAAGGGAGCTGAAAGCCCAAGAGGGAAAAGGGCACAGCGAACAGAAGACCTGGTTACTTGAAGCAAATTAAAGATGGTAGGAGTGCTGTAGGAAACAACCAGCAGTAGAAACCTGAGCCCAAGATGGGGTAATGATGCGCTGCCCAGACATGACCAGTTAATTACAACTCATCTTCAGTGTACGCTTTACTTCCTGCTTCAGCAAGCGGCCATATCTGATTCATAATAGTGAGGGTGGTGGGAAAATATTGCCCTATTGAAGTGGCTGAGTACTGATAGACTGTTTCTTGTCTAAAATCTAAAATCAGGAGGCTAGCAAACGTTTTCCCTCTCAAACTGACCCAGTACAGATGAACACGGCTGCCTGGGTTCTTCTGAAGCTGCACAGATACCAATTATTCTGGACTGAAGCTGCCGATAGCCGACCAATATTGTGCCAATATTCTGTAAATATAATTTTGAACAATATTCACATGCCAAAAAATATTTAAAAAATTCACCAGGATTCAGTGATTAGCCCTGAATTTTCGTCTTGTCATGGTGGAAAAGCCTCTGAAACATTTGCACAGTCATGGGACTCTAAAACTCTCCATTACAACCCAGGCCATTAAAGGCTAGCTGCTTGAGGCGAGGCCGGTTGTAGTTTCAGGTTTTACCGACAGACATCCCCGAACCCGGTTGCGTTAAATCGGATCTTCACCCTCATATCGGCAGCAGACACTGGCCCATATCAATTTACATTATAAGGCCAATATCAGCCACATACCAGTCTGCCTACTGCTAACTCATGATGCTGCCAGTCTCTCTATTAGCCTTACAACGGTATTCCTACTGTTTCTTGTCAGTGAAGCCGGCCAAAAACAGCTCACATTGTTACAGTTAACCAAAAATACAAAACAGATGTTTAGATTTGGTTCAGCTGCATTATTAAATCCATGTTTTGAATGGGAACCTATGAGGAGGAGCACAGGACGAGGAGGGGGGAAATGACTGAGCCCTACTAATGTGTTTTTTCCTTTCTTCCCCCCACTTGCCTTCCCATGTGTCTCTGTGATTACAAAATATATGTTATTATTTCAGTGGAATGCAGATATGATTTTACAACAGATTAGAACAGAATTAATATTAAATATATACTGCAGCTGAATGTACAATATATTTCCTTTTCATATTCTGACCTCTGACCTTTCCAAAATAAGATGCATGATCAGACTGTGGAGGACTTATTTTGCAGAATCCCAAACAGTATAATTCTCTGTTATTGATATTCACAATCAGGTTTGCCTCAGGAGTCACTAGTTGAGTCGGTAAGCAGTTCAGAGGCCTGTGATTTAAAACGTCTGAGCGCTGATCCAGGATCACACTGACCATCTTAACCAAAACGACGTTTAACTAGAACCTGACGATGGATCAGCAGACTCATCCACAATACATATCAGCCTCAGCCTAGGGGGGGGGGGGGGCACAGAAGTGTAACTTTATCTAAAATAAATCTAGTCAACATCGGCCTTGTCCGTTAATCTGTAGCGTTGTACTACAACTGACAAGCCAACTTTGTCTTGATCTCCCCGATGCACCTAACTGCTGCTACTGGCTAACACCCTCCAGTGTTAACCGAGCTAAAGTGGGTTAACGTTACACTTAACGTGGTTGGAGCAGCCAGCAGTTGAGTTGGCAGCTAACTTTGCTGCTGCTGTCCACCAACACGGCCTGGCTGCTGGAGACACTGAATTAGCAGCAAGTTGGCTGGCAGTGCCAACGCGACGGTGACAACATGGTTGTTGTGGGTTAGCTAGGCAGCTAATGCTAGCTAAAAACATAGCCATTTGTTAGCTAGCTAGCTGTTGTAAGCTAGGTAGCAAACATGGCTAAATAGTGTCTAATATTAGCCGCACTGGTTGAATTGAAGGTCACAAGCTAGTTAGCAGCTGCTGTAAGCGAATTTAGCTAAGCTATATGGCTGCTTGGAACAACAACACCGCTGCTTACGTCGCGTTAGCTTGCTAGCTAGCTGTTAGCTGTCGATAGCTAACGTTAACTGTCGTTACTCACCGAGAAGCGTCGCTAGCTTAGCTACTGCGGCTGGCTAGCACGTCGTAGGCAGCTTTGTTAGCGTCCAAAGTCTTGCAAGGAAATGCTGATGAATCGTAAATCCCGGGATATATTTTTGGCTAAAAACTGAACGTAGCTTTCAGAAAGTCTCAGCCACATGTCTCGAGTGTCTGACTGAGACTTGTGGTGACACTGGCGCCCCCTACCGGAGCCCCCGCACATCACACAGATTAGACAGGTTTTATTAACTTGTTGTCATTGGTCATCTGCTTGACCTAAATGCACAAAACTCGTTTAAACTGCAAATAAAAGCTACCCTACACCACCATTATTTAACAGCAGATCAACCTATTTCTCATTTTGCTGGGGATTGATTAGTCAAAATCCTACGTATTGATTAATTGGATATTGAAGGGTCAACTACAGAGCTCCTGCAGATAGATCTACATCTCTGTTGATCCTTATGAAACTCCTTAAGCATTATTTTTACATTTGGAAAGAAGTGCACAATATTTATTGCCTATTTTAGTGTTGAATAGGATTGATCTCGACCCCCACTGGACCTGGTCTTAGAACTGACTTGGACTCGACTAGGGTAAAAATAGGGGTAAAAATAAATAATCAAACTTTAAGG